>APFE031605110.1:102222-120589 GCA_000404065.3 Pinus taeda | reverse complement strand
GACTTGACCTATTACATTTCACGCTCGGCATATTTCAGAAATCTACAATATTATCCTCCTAAGTTATAGGCTTTACGGCTCAAAACTATTACGTGGGACCTCCACTACCCAATAGGCCCCCAACACAATCATCATGACTTGTCTTGAGTCACTCGTTGGTGTGGTAATATGCACTGACTAGGCTCTGTGGTTCACCTTCCTCTGAGTGACGCTCTTTTCTTTGCAGCTCCCTCTTTGTCTCCTACAACACTTCTTCCAGCTCCTACTCCATTGTCTCTACCACTTCATACAACCGATAATGCTCATTGTGCTCTGCTTGATTAACGCAAAACACACCTTCCTAGGATTTTAGCTCTAGATGGGGAGCCGCATACAGGAACTCCTAGTACTAATGCAACTATTTTCCAATTTCGTGTCTTCTGTATGCACTTTCTGCTATAGCTTGTGTTGCAATTTTGCGATACCATTGTTGTTGTTCATGAGATTCCAATCTTCAAGTTGCATCAAAGATGACATATTAACAGCAATTCCACCATTTTTCTCCGTATTTAGCTATCAACACCATCATTTTTAGAAAGCTCGACACCTCCATTGGCCAAATCACAACCCTCGGCCTTACTCCTTGTGCGTAGATACTGAATAGTTACATAACAGTGAGAAGGCACAATAGCTGATAGTTCTCAAAAGCGTAACTCATTCAGAGGAGGCCCCCCAGTAATTTATAAGTGTCTCAAAATTCAAATTCGTTGGCTCCCACCTTCTCTGCTGCCCTCATGCTAAGCTTGCAATAGATTGGTCCAGATCTGGCTTGTAGCCTGTTTCTTAATTCCTGCCGCCTGCTCCCTTTTTCCATAAATCAGACATGTTGTTATGAATGGTGATAGCAACAGTGACCTCTGTGCTTTTCAATGCAGTAGCGCAACACTTTCAACGCACCAACGATCCTTGTGACCCACCAAATCTAAGCGCACACTGGTTGTCACGCAGCTTCCCCCTAGACTATCCTTCAAGCGATTAGTGAGGCAGTCAGCGCACCCATGTAGAGCTTCAGGTGACTGCCATTTACTCTTCCTAGGAAGGGGTCCCCATTGAAATTAGCAAGCCAGACCATGCCTCAATCTGTAACTTCTTTGACTACATAAGGTCCCAACCAGTGCATGCGGATCTTACCAAGGAATATTTCGAACTTGCTGTCATATAGTAATACTAGATCATTTTCTTTGAACCTGTGCATCTTGATATGGTGATCATGCCAAGCCTTGTCTCACTAATTTTGTAGTTGCTGATGAAATCCTATTAGAAATCTCCCTCGTCCAGTTCCTCCTGTTGTATGATCCTATCTTCCAAAGCCGCGTGGTCTGCCATGCTTGTCACCACTGCTAGTCATAAACTAGGTACAATGTACTCCATGGGCATGATGGCTTCCTTTCCATAGACTAACCGAAAAGGTTTCTATCCCATCAACTTCTTTCATGTTGTTCGGTATGCCCATAACATAGAAGGTATGTGTAAATCCCAATCGTTGCACTGTGCATTATATACCTTGGTCAACACTGTCTCTAAAATTTTGTTAAACGCTTCAGCGGTCCCATTTTCTTGCGGATGATACAATGTACTCTATTGATGGTAGATATGAAATTCCTTAGTGAGTACAATGATAGTTTCATTCAGGAAATGTGTTCTGCAATCACTCATTAGAATTTTCGAGCATCCAAATTGCATTAACACATTCTCGAACAAGAATTTCGTGGCTGTAGCAGCCATGCAGTCTTTCACCGGCTGTGCTTCCACCCATCAAGTCAAGTATTCTGTGGCTGTGATGATATACTGTGCCCCTATCTTTCCTGGAGGTGTGATCAGCCCCACGAAAGCGATTGCCCATTTCTCAAACGATTGCAGTGTCATTTGTGGCTAAAGCGACATTTCATCCCTCCGTGATGATCTCCCACTCTGTTGACATACGTCGCAGGCTCTAAAGTACACTTTCAAATCTTGATGTAGAGTTGGCCACCATATTCTAGCATGAAGAATATTTTGTGTTGTGGCATGGCCTACATAATGTCCTCTAGCAACCCCCCCATGTGCTTCGGCCAGAATCTATCCTCACTCGAGTTCAGGGACATATCTACATAATATTTCATCATTGCCCATTTTGTAGAGATGCTATGCAACAACAGTAAAATCTACTGCGCGTATCACCAGCGCTTTCTTTTGTTGAACAAAATATCCCACCGATGGAGATCTTTTGGTTAAGAAGTGGATTATATCCTCAAAATGGCCATCTGTGATGTGTACTACATATAGTTGTGCATCCAGTAGTCCTTCCTCTAAGTTTGTGGGCTCTTCGCCATTCTTAATCCAGGATAGGTGATATGGGCCTGCGTTGAGATTTTTCGACTTTACAATGACTTTGAAGTCATATTCTTGAGATAATAGCAACAACCTACAAATGAAACCCCCCAACATAGGCTTGTTCACTAGGTATTTTAGTGCAGAGTGGTCAGTATACATCTTAAAGTGTCCTCCGAGCAGATAGTGGTGGTATTTCTGGAGCGCATATACGATTGCTAATCCTTCTCGTTTAGTAGTGGAATAGTTCTTCTCAGCTTTTGACAATCATCGACTTGCAAATGTGATCGGGTGATAGATTCCTTCCGCTCCTTCCTATGTGAGTACTACTCCCAACACGATACACGACGTGTCAACATGTACGTGAAATTCGATGTCCCATTTTGGAAAGACCAAGATAGGAGCTGATGCCATCTTTTCCTTGAGCGTTTCCAAGATTTGGTTACATTCTTCATTCCAGCAATAAGTAGTGACCTTTCTCAACAACTGTTCCATTGATGTCGGGATCTGCACATAGCCCTTGATGAACTTTCAGTGGTAACGAGTGTGTCCCAGTGTGGCATGTAGTTGCTTGACACTCCACCGTGCTTGCAGATTGAGTATAATAGTAATCTTTGCCAGTTCCACCATAAGGCCTTTCCTACAAACCACATGGCTGAGCAAGTTCCTGAAGGGGATGAGGAAAGTACACTTCTTGAGATTTAGCGCAATATGGTGTCATCAGCATGTATCCAGCATTAACTGTAATCTCATAGTATGTTTCCTAACTAACCAGAAGATGGTCTAGTCATCAAGGTATACCTCCAAGAACTTGTGTATACGTTCCTGGAACACAGCTATCACGATGTGTGAGAATATCGTTGGCATGTTCTTCAACCCAAAGGGCATCACGGTATACTGGAAATAGCACCATTCGGTTGCAAAAGTCATTTTACTCTGATCCTCTGGTGCAATATTATTCTGGTGGTACCTTGAGAACTCGTCTGTGAAGGAGTAGGCTTCCTATCCACCCACATTTTCTAGTACTTCATTTGTGAAGGGCATCGGGAAGGGATCATTAATACATGCATCTCTTAGCTTCCTGAGATCCACACAAATGCGAATCTCTCACTTCTATTTCTTCTCTTGTACCACCATAGGACTTACCCAGTTATATTTCTCGACTAGTTCAATTATTCTTGCTGCAAGCATTTTGTCCAGTTCGTCGCGAACCTTTGCTTTATATTTTGGATTCAACCGATAAGATCGCTTCTTGACTGGTTTTGTATTCGGTTTCAATGTTATCTTCATTACTCCTAAGTCACAGAGAATCCCCTTTAGCTCTATGATTTTGGTCAAGAATAAATATTTATATTCTCGCAATAGCTCGATGACCTTCCCCACTGTGGCATCATCCCAATAATCCCCAAGCATTGCATACTACGGTTCTTCCTCCGTTCTGATGTTTACATGTTTCATTTTCAGTGGCACAATGATGTCTGGATTCTTAATTGCTAGTTCGTGAACCTTGTGTCTCCCCTCTGTTTCTAGATATTAATGTTTCTAGGTTCATCCTCATCATTTTCTACCTGCACATTGTAACATTCAAGGGCTTGGCTCAACTATCGCGACCAGTTTGGCGACACAATTTCTTTTGGTTCCAATGGCATTTTAAAAATAGTGGCCTTGACCACTTGCAATGCGTCGTCCATAGTATCCATCCATTGATATTCAAAGAGGAACATTAACAAAAAGCCTTCACGTAAGATATCCCACTCACCTGTACCATGTCGGAGCTCTGTTTCAATATACCAGTTCCTTGGAATGACATTCAGGGTATGATAAAATAAATGTACCCACTCTGGTTGAGGCTCTTCTCCATAGGCTTGGACCCATATGGTAAGGTGTTTGTACGGGTCATCACGTCTATTGTATTTCTCAGTTATTCATAGTTCCAGCTTCCCAAATCTTATCTGCATCATACACCTGCATTCACGCCAGTCATCAAAGGTTCCCTCAGGTGTGCCCCACCAACACGTAGGTGTTGTACGCAATGCCAATCTCAACGCATCAAAATTTTGGTGCTTCGGAACCGCGCTTTCAAATCTAGTTAGGAATTTGTCTACTACTGTCAACCCATCATACATCGGTAGTTCGAGATCCTGAGCTCTGATGCAATATGGTGACTTAGTCATCATATTGAAATTTAACGTGGTTATTCCATTCATCTAATTATGCCACCGCTCGTCCTCCTCATCTGAATCTTTGATGCAGGATTCTGCATGGCCCCATGATATTCTTCCTTTCATAGATGGATTGACCCAATCTTGACTTCGCGTAGTAATTTTGTAGATACAATCTAATTCATCATCAATTCCTTCGTCGCACACAAGCTCAGTATACCACGATCCTTCAATCAGGTCTAGCAGAATGACTATGCGGAATGACTTTCTCTCTAATATCCTTTTCCACCTCTTTAAATTAAGAACCCCATTCATATCAGTGGCTCAGTCGATCCCTAATAGTGCAAGGTAAGGGCTACTTTCGTCCACGATATCTATTACCTCGAAGTCCATTCAGGTGCTTGCACCATCTATATCTATTGTAATTCCTTGTAGTCTTCCCATGGGCATGATCTTCTATTGATTCGACATCCAGAATTGAATAGGAGACCAATACAATTTGGGCTTTCCCATGCACTCTGAAGTCTGTTTAGGTAGTACATTTGCATCTGAGCCCAAGTTCAGAATGACCTGATCCATCTCATAGTCGTGAATCTGCACTATTAATCGCATTTCCTGCCCAGTTTGGGATACCTGTTTTCCCAACTTTCGGACCACGCGAGGTTCACCTAACCCTGCATACTTAGTTATTAGTTCTTGTAATTCTTTAACCACCCTATTGGCGTGAATCAATTTCATGCATGTCTCTAAAAAGGTAGTTAGCATTGAGGGATCCCTCTTGGGTTTGTGTTGATCCTTACTACCTCTAGTAGAGACCCCCACAAAGCTCTTCATAGCTTCCAAATCTATCTCCTTCTGAACCCCTGCATCATCCTTGGTTTTTCCCGCCTTATCCTCTTCTATAGTTAAACCACTTCTCAGCACCAGGTTTATGTTGGGGTATTCTTTGCGTGGTTCTACCATCATCGTTTGACCATTCTGCATCATTGTAGGTTGCACTGCCCTCTTCTCATGTATCTGAGCTATCGACGTGGGGAAATCTATCATTTCATGATCAAACTGCTCATAATAAGTGCACGATATTCTAGTCGGGTTGGTACAGTCCTACACATAGTGTCCTAGTCCTCCGCAGTTGTAACAGATTAGCTACCCGCAACCCCTTCCTAGCCCCATTCCTCCCCATCCTCATCCATGACCCTGGAACCCACTGGACACTATTGTCGCGGCTAGATCCTGACCTTGCGCTTTAGTCTGCACTCGGTAGGAAGGTGACTGGTCCATCAATAATTGACAATTGTAGCAGTCTCGCTCCTCGTGGCCCACTGATCTCCAAAAGTTGCAAAACAGCTGCTGGGGGTTCTGATTAAATTTTGGTAGTAGATGACAGTTGTTTGTGTTGTGCTTTCCTCCCACCTGATAGATTGCGCACCAGAGCGAGGGTGCCTTGCTTGTGCCTCTGGTCACAATGGTGTTGATCCCCCTGTGGCAAAGACCAGATAGTGATCCTTATCATGACCTTAGATTCTACACTTTATACACCAGACTTCCTCCCATGCTTTCAGGCGGGGTTCCTTTTCCTTTTTTAAATTATGCATTTCTAAACACATATTTTGTATTTGTGCGTGGATTTGCTAAACTCCCAACCTCGGATCCTGTATTGGTGTTTCATGCAACCTCATTGATGTCTCTAATGCTTCATCTTAGGTTGAGATCTTTTGTTGTGTCAGCGCCATCCTCAGATGGGGTGTCAATGATGCCACAAACCACGTGTAGTGTTGCCTATCCAACAGTGTCATGTTCGCCTCGCGAATTGTACTTTTTAGACTTTGATCTAGATCCCACGATGTTTCACTAGGAATCATTGTGATCTCCTTGAACCCTATGATTGACTTTGTTTCTGATTTTGGTTAGCTAAATTCTTTTCTCAATTCAGCCTAGATCTCTGTTATTCCCGCATTCGGGTGATCGCTTGAGTACTTAATATACCATGTCAACGCGTAGTCCTGTAGTGCGCTAACTAGGGTAACCATTCTGATGTTATCGTCTGTAACTCCATGTGCTTCCCATACTACCATCATCACAAACCAAAATTGTTCTAGATCTTCACTTCCTACTCCTTTGAATACTAGAAACTGAATTATACTTGTCATATTTAACTTCTGGTTTGCGCATTGGTGCCCTAGGACCCTCTATGAGCTCGTATCGTTCCTGATTCAATCAATCCTCACACTCTTTCTCCATAGGATTCCAGTATCTTGACATCAAAACATCCCTTAGGTAGATCTCAATCCTGGAAATGAAACCATTTGTTGGCTTATATGGGCTTGACCTAGGTTCGGAAGAGTTATTTAGCCAAACAATCCTGCAGTTACCGAACCTTTCGGTAACAGTCTGCAGAGTGCAGACTGAGGTCTCACTCGAGGTAGCAAGGGAGGGTGTTGGAACTATGTTTCCACACCCTTTGGATGTCTTGATGTGGTCTGGAGGATTTGCACACCGTTCTATGGCTTCATGCCACTTTGCTTCTGCGTAGATCCAAAACAAGATAAATCCCTAATACTTATTATTAGTGAGTTGTTAGCGATTAGATCTATATTTTACGGTCTTTATGAAAACATTTAATAGAGATAACTAGTTCACGCACATAGAAATGTTGTAGATTTTCATAAACTCACAACATAAGCATAAGTGTATAGATCCACAAATATATCAACCAGAAATTCACTAGATCCACAATATCTCAGATTCAACACAGTAATTCAGAACCAACTTATCTTTATTCAAATCTTTCATCAATACATCTAGATCCACCCTGTGCACTCAGCTGCAGGGGTCCATGCACATAGTTGCGGACTCTACCAGGCCTCTACACACACAACTGCAGAGCCTCTAGCTACCCACCAACACCCTTGACTTCAACTTACAGATGCTTCAAGACTTCTTTTAAAAACCCATAGCATTCTAGATCCAAAAGTACATGCCAAAAACTAACTTCTAACTCTAGAGCCTTGCTCTATTTATACATTCCCATGGTCCACGGACCATGGGCAGGCCAAATTACTTCCTATTATTGTATATTATTTCTTAGGCAAACAATCCTTTGAATTGACCTATTACAATTCATGCTCCGCATCTTTCGGAGATCTACCATATTATCCTCCTAACTTATAGGCTTTACACCCCAAAACCGTTATGCGGGACCTCTACTACCCAACAGGTGGAATTGTTATAACCAGTCTCCAATTGGGAGATTGTTGGGTGTGGAGCCTAATTATCTTTTGTATTGAAAGGTATCGCCACATTGGACCCCAGTTCATAATGAGGTGGCAACGCTACCTATAAAATATTCGTTGTATGGGGGGCAGCTACGACCTTTTGGAGCCCCCCCTAGTGGGGGGATCAGGGGCAGTGCCACCGAAGCTAAATATAGATGTAAAATTGCCTTGTAAAATGTTGTAATTTCATAGTCAATCTGGGTTGTTCATTAGGCGGAGATCTGATGGTAGAAGTTATGTTTAATTTAGGAATTTTTTCCCTAGAAGGCAACCCCTCGCTATATATGAGGGAATTGTATTGCCTCTATGTAGATCTGTATTTTGAGTGAGGAAGAGAGAGGAGATTGACAATGAAGAGGGAATTAGAGAAAATATGCTATAAGTTGTATCTCTTCAGTTTGATGGATAATATAAAAGGAAGGACTGGTTGTTTCTCCATGGACGTAGCCGAAACTGGGTAACCCACGTATATCTGTGTCTCTCTTGTTTTATACATTTTCTGTGTTTATATTTCTGCAATATTTTATGTGTTCCATTGCTCTGTAATATATAATTTTCTAACATTATGATAAGTGTGCATGAAAGTAGGATACCCTGTAATATAATTCTGAAACTTATTAACAAAATAAATAATAGCCAAGAACTCTTTTTCAATTATCGTATAGTTTAGTTCAGTAGGAGTTAAGTTCTTATTGAAATAATAGATCGCATATGGTCCCTTATCCTCCTTTTTCTTAAGGACCGCCCCTACTATTGTTTGAGAAGCATTTATAGAGATGTGAAATGGGAGCTTCCATTCAGGACATCGTAATATCAAAGCTTTACAAACTAGTTCTTTGATTTCTTTAAAGGTTTCTTCACATTCATTCGTCCACAAAAACTCTGCATCTTTAAGTAACAATTGAAAAAGTGGGAATGTTGTCTTAGAAAAATTCTCTATAAATCACCTGTAATAGCCAGAATAACTAATAAAGATACTTACTTATGTTGGTGTCTTAGGTGTAGGAAAATTCAATATCACTTCTACCTTAGTAGGATAAACGCAAATTCCTACAGCTGAAAGCAGGCATGCCAGCACTATTCATTCCTCCATCACCATATGACATTTGATTGTACTAAGAGAAAGATGTGTTTGTATACATCTCTTAAGTACTTTCTCTAAGTTTTCTAGACCTTCTTCAAAACAATCCCCATATGGGGTGAAGTCATCCATGTAAATTTGAACACTATCATTGATTAGATCAAAACAAAATCCTACTAATTCCCTTTGAAAAGTAGTGGGTGTGTTACAGAGACCAAATGGGAGGACTCGGTAGGCAAAACTCCCCAAGAACATGTGAAGGTGGTTTTATCCTGATCCTTAGGAGCTATTTGTATCTGGTTGTATCCATTGAATCTATCTAAAAGGAGAAAAACTTCTTTCTAGCTAATGTATCAAGGACATGGTCAATAAAGGGTAGGGGAAAATGATCTCTTATATTTGCTTTATTTAATTCTCTATAATCCACAGAAATTTGCCACTTGCTATTCTTCTTAAGAACAATTACTAGTGGGGAAACCATTGATTGTCCCATATCAGATAAATAAAACCCACATCTAATAGCTTATGTAATTCATCTTTGACAATGATTTTTAAGGTAGGATTCATTCTTCTCCGTGGCTTCCTAACATGTCGAAATTATTCTTTAATGTATATGTGATGAGTGCATAAATCAATATGGGTTCCTTTCATATATGTATACTCCCAACCAATTCTCCTTTATGTTCTAGAAGGACCTTCAATAACCATTCAGTTTGGGAGGAAGGAAGGCCATGATTAATATTCAATGTTTTCCTTGGTTCAATTTATACGTAAATGTTGTCTCGAGGTAAAATTACAAGGATATTTCCAACTTGTGTTTATGGTTCCATATTTTCTTTAACGCTGTAACTCATGACAGATTTGAATAGCTAGAGGGTTGGGTCAGAAACAGAGTTGGGACTACTGAGAAAGGAATTAATGGCGTCATCCTCCATTTCGTACATGAAAAAAAGAGCCTCGCTGATGGTAAGGATGAATCTAACCTCTTCATTCTTGGATTTGCACTCTTTCATAGGTAGATATTTTTGCATGAAGGTAAATCCTGGTTTATCTAACGAACTTCGTTTGGTGGGGGTAAAGGGTAAGATCATTTGTAACTTCTCTATTGGATATTACATATTTCTAGACCGACACCCAATGTAAGCATCTACGTCATAGGACAAGGGCTTCATAAAATCAAAGATGTCCACCAACTAGGAATTGAGTGTGTAAAACCAAAAGATCGACATGATTTTTCCATGAGTCTACTGAAATAGTTAATCTTCCAGCTTCCTTACGAGTCTTATAGTAGATCAATCTTCCAATTCTAGAATTATGGGAGTTGGTTTAAGGTTCTGTAGTCCAAATGTAATCACAGTTGCAGAGGTTATGAAATTAATGGATGCATCTAAATCTACCAGTACATTTGGGATATCAACTCCATTAATCTGTACTGTCAGAATTAGGTTCCTTGGATCCCCATATTTAATAGGTATAGGCTTCCCCAACATTATGTCTAATAATTTTCCCATAACATGAATACTGAATGGATCCTTTGGTTTTCTTCCAGATTTCTTAGAGAAATATTTTTTGATTATTTTGGCATAAATTGGTACGTCCTTCATAGCATGAAGTAACGAGATTTTAACAAATAAATTCTCCCACTCCCATAAAAAGCCAAACTCAGGATGAGGACTTTATTTTCTCAATGATAATATTTAGGGATGAGGTGGACTAGTCTGACATCCTCTAGTAACAATCATTTGTGAAGGGGCTTTTTGTTTCATAGGAATTTGTATTGCCTCATCCCCAGTTATTGTAGTAAAATATCTAGGTTTTGGTTCTGAGATATCATCCTCGGTATGTTCAACAATTATTGGTGAAGTCTGAGTATTCAACACCTGACCAGACTGAAGATTCAATTCATTACATTCTTCTGTGACAATACTATATGTTGGGAGGTTGAATGTCTCAACTTGCTGAGTCCCCCAATTGTTTGGATTTGGATTGGATTGAACAAGCATTTGTGGATGAAAAGGGGGATTACTAGTGGATCCATTAGAAGGTAGTTGTACCTTCTGTTGTGGCATAGGTTGGGAGAATTGTCCTAAAGGACAAGGAGGAGTTCCATGCCAATTTTGGGACCATGAAGGATTTGTACCAGATTAAGGGTGCCATGGTTTCCAGGGCATTGGTTATTGATAAAACTGCGACCATGAAGGTGAAAAAGGTACAAACTGAGGCCCAAAATTCATATTACTGAAATACTTAGAAGGGTCTTGAGGCATACCTTGATTCATGTTTTGTGGTCATGGTTTCCATGGTTTATTTGATCCCATAAAATACAGTTGATACATTTCTTCATTCGTTCCCTAAAAGATTGCCTTCAGCTTAAGAAGATATGGACAAGTGCTAGTGGAATGACTTTGTTCACATATTGCACAAGTCTCGATGGAATTCAATGGGAACTCCTTCAGTGGATAATTCTTCCTGCATTGAGGACAGAAAATGGACATAGCCTTTTCTTCTTCTATCTGCTTTTGTTTTGCCTAAAACATGTCCAGCTATGATGGCAGTGTGCTCATAGTATTGGTTCTCAAATTATCCAACAAGTTCACAATATCTACTTTTGTAACTCCCTCACTGGATTCCTTGAGAGTTCAGATCCCCTACTTATCCCTCATAGCCCCTTGTGAACACTTGATGCATAATCTGCAGATGGCATAAAATTCCTCCTGTGATACATATCCTTTCCCTACCAAATTCAGTAGTTTCAAAGATTCCTCCCTTAGAGCCTGGAGAAAGATTATTTTCAAAATATTCTTATCCTAATCATGATGACATCATCTCTGTAAGCTATATTAAAAGTGCTCCACAAATTCCTCAATGTTCTCATCCTCTTTCTACATAATCTTAAAGATTTATTCATTCGCACCTTGGGATTTGTATTAGTCTTGACATTTCTCAAGGAAAATCGTCTTCATATCGTCCCATGTAGCAATAGATTTCCCCCCTAGACCCATAAACCATCTCAAAGTTGTGCCCTTCAAAGTAGCGGGGAATATCAAAAATATAATCATACCCTCGATAAACAATGTCGAATTCAAAAAGGAATGTGTATGTATTCTCAGAAGAAATACCATGGAAATTAGGTAATGTTGTCAAAGGAGTAGGCTACATGGGAGCATCACCTACGATATATCCAATAGTAAATTCAATCGAAGTAGTTGTAGGAGCCATGAATATCTGCCAATACCCACTTGGAATCTCAACAGGTTCTGGCTTTGGTTGTTCTATAATAGGTGGTTGAAGTTGTTTAACAACGCTCCCTTGATCAAATGGTGTAGATAATTCCATCAAATCTTCTTCCTCTAAACTTGCAATATGCATTTCCTCACATCCTCTACTTTCTACTTCTTCTTCCCTGAATTGCACTTATATTATTAGGGAAGGTTCTGGTTGTGAAACTAATTTCCCTCTCAATATCGTATGAGATCTCACACTAACAGTAGCTTGTGACGATGCTCCTGAATCAACTCTTGAAATTATCTCTTGGATGTTGGTATTTCTACTTGGATCTCTCCCTCTTCTTTTTAGGGGTCTTCCTCTACCCCTTTTATTTGTATCTCTATTCATACAATCAAGAAATAAAAGGAAAGGATTAAAAAAAAAATTAAAAGCTCAGGACCTAGAGTAGGGTACGAAATTCCCTCCCTATGATGAGAAAGTGGCCCCTAAAAAGAAAGCAAAGAAAGAAAATAAATCAATCACAAAATTAAGCTTGGGACGTGAAACAGGGTGACATAAGAACTTCCCTTCTCAGGACGAGATAATGGTTGCTATAAAAGAGAAAATAAGACAATCAAAGAAAAAAAATGATCTAATCCTCAAGACCTAGAGCAGGGTGAAAAATTCCCTCCCCAGTATGAGAGATCAGTCCTATGATCAATATTGGTCGTACTTTCATGCCCTTAATAGGATTCCCAACAATGAAGCCAAAATGTTGGTGTTCAGATATGAATCATGCAATTCACCCAATTCCACATTAATTGTCAACCTAGGGCTCTACGAGTTATTTCAAGGCTGTCATGCAAAGTATATGCAGGCCACAGTTTCCCTACTCAGTACTGAACTTTCAATTATAAACTTAGCAATGTCTAACAACAAGCAACAATTGTAACAACAAATAAGAATAACATCAGGTAATGATTGTAACAACAATAGGAGTAACAAAAAAGAAGACTAGAAAAAACTTAATGATAATCATTCACATCAATAAATAAATTAACTGAAATAAACCTATGCACACATCTATCCAACAACCCCTGGTTAGGAGAGTGGGCCCAACTCCCTGATCAGGGATGTGGCAAGATCAAGAAGTCACGAAATGCTTAGAAGATCAGAATTTGATGAATCAAAAGTGGTAATACATGTATTTTTTTAAAGAGTCAAACATAATGTAATTCCTTGCGATCTTAACTGTCTGCTTTCACAGCCCCATAACTCTACTCATACAACATGTTAACACTAACATATCCTAGAATCATGATAGTTGTCTGCCTATAATTGCATAGTGGTTTATTAAGTGAAACAAAATATAAGGATAGTAGTGCGTTGATTCAAAGATTGATCCATTGTTGCCGCTAATGTCTTGAGATAGCACTGCCAGTTTCATGATAACCATTGTAGAATAACGGCCTTGATCATACTTCCTCCAAATTTGCAAGAATTATCAAATTATAAATCCGCTTAGGTCACAATCCCCTATGAATGTGCTTCATTTATTAATAATTCATAAAAACATGACAAGAGGTATACGTATGCATTTTAGAATGTAAATTGACCAACAATGGCCTAAAATGGATAAAGGAAACAAGGTAAAAAGGTGGTTAAAAGCATGCAAATTCAGACACCAACACATAACATGACTGACCTGATTCATGAATTAAAGTGATGGATGATATGTGCCCTATAATGAAGTCCCAAAATATGTAGGCTTCATATTAAAGAAGAAGTTCATGACATGGAAAGAGGAAGTCCTACAAGTAGTTGGTTGTACCATGATCTCCACCTAAAGTGTTGTTGGAATCAAGTCCCTAGTCAAGAGGGAGTTTAGTCATGTCCCTAATTAAGAGGGATCTTGGATACATTCCCTTTAGAGGAATGGATAAATTCCTTCAATGGAATGGGTATATCCTCCCTAATTGAGAGGGAGAGATAGAGAGATCATTCTTGTCTTCAATTGGGAAGATAGAATGGAGGATTGGGCAAGCATTTGGCATCTGATAGTGTTTGTGGATGTGTTAGGGCATCCAAGATATGAGTAGTCATAGAGGACTGATATTCTTTGAGGACTAGGAATCCAAGATAAGAATAGTCCTAGTGGAACATACTCTGAGAGAACCCGAGTGGGGTATGGTTTGAGAGAGACAATGATGGGGGTGTTTATAAACCATTGGTATCACCAACATTGATCTCTAATATTGTGGAGAGATAAAGTGATTATTCTAGGCCTTGAAATCTGACAATGCTGGATGATATGATGCTAAACAGATGGGTTACCAATTCGTGTATTCTTATGAGAATTCTTTAGATTGAGAATGTTTAAGTACCTTGTATGGATTCTGAATACCTCCCTAGTTAAGAGGGAGTGCTCACATATCTAACTAGGTTTTCTATTCATAATGACATGTGTAATCATGATTTTATTGATGGAAAGAAAAATAAAATTATTTATGTTATGCTTAAGTCATGGGTTTCATGTTCAAGAAATTTTATTTTATAGGTGAAGCTCGCATTACAATCTTTTAGTATTGGTCATAAAGTAAATTGAGTCATTTTCATGTATTGAAGACCCATTTGGCAAGTTACATATTGTAAAAGAAAATCTATTTAAGTCAATAAAAGATACAAAATCATTCCAAGACCTTGTCATATGTACTCCATCAAGTCGACCTTCACACGTAGATGAATATCATTTGAGAAAAGTATGTCGACCTACACACTTGAACAAGTCAGCTTATTTCTTGAGCAAACTACTATATATATAGAGGTATTGGCCTCACTTGAAGCCCATTCAATCAAGCATCTAAAAACAACAAATCAAGTGTGAGAAACTCAAGAAAAGAAGCCTATCATCAAGCAAAGAAAGGAAGAGAAGAAGTTGAAATAGTTTTGATTTGTTTTTGGGCAAATACCTTTCACATGTGAGGAAATATAGTGTCATCTACTGTAGAATAAGCTGAAGTTATCACAGGAATCTTATAAGACTAAATTAAGGAAGAAAAACATGCAATCTTACAAGCCGAATTGCAGAACAAGGAGACTCCATCTAAGCGAATGGAATCAAGGGATAACATATTAGTCTTGATCACTCACATGTGTTGCAACTAAGGTTTTTGAAGAGGCAGAGAGTTGCAGGCCGAATTCAATAGGCTGAAATCAAAAGGGAAGCTGAGATCTATAGTGAAGCAAGAAATATGACTAGCATTTACTGAAGAAAGAATAATCATTTCAAGGAAGCTTTGTGACTTTGTCTTGGAGAGGTTAGTAAGTCAGGTGTCTTGCTATTGGACTACATCACTTGGAGATTCTATAAGAAGAAGAATTTGTTTGGGGTTTCCTCTTAAATTAAAGAGCTTTTGGCCCTGATTGATCACCTACATTTTATGTTCCTTGTCTCATGCTCATTTATGATTTGGTAGTTGTTTGATGATAGAAAACATTAAAATAATCAAAGTGAAAGAAATAAGCTAATAAAAGACTAAGCAAAGTTGCATCATAAGTAATTATCATTCAAGAGAAATCACCTCATCCCTCTGCCAGATTTCTCAACAAAACCCTCTTCCAAAATAGACATTTTTTTCCATGAAAAAATCCTAATATACATATGACATTAAAATAAATTTTAATATCCATAACCATGATATTTAATTCATAAATGTATAGCTAATATATATATATATGTATAAACTTCGAATTTAAATTTAACTAGAAAGCATATAAAAATTCAATATTTACAATAAACTTTTGTTCCCTAAATTATTTCTTATCCCTTTTATCGTATATATAATGGAATATTTATGATACCACATTTAAAATTAAATCAAAAATTATAAAAATACATTAAACAAAATGGCATATATGTATGCAACTAGATGTATTATAATGATTTTAATAAATTAAAATAAACATAAATTAAAAAATTGTTATATAAAATGTGATAATTTTATATAATTATACAAATAATTTTATAGATGAGGTATAGATTTATCTTTAACTCTGATTTATCAAACCTACTGAGAATGAGTCAAAGTATCATCCTGAGGTAGCAAAAATTTCTCAATTTTTGCACTCCAAAAGATTGCATTTTGGAAAGATTTAATTCATCTCACATTGGTTGATTCCAAAAATATTGGATTATACAGAATTATATGCTTGAATTATTTTATATATTATATTAATATTTATATATATATAATATATATATATATAATAAGTTTATGTTATTTAAAAAAACACATCTCAGAAAAAATATCTATTTATACTAAATTTTAGATTATTTTATATAAATTCAAAATTATTAATCGTTGTAATTTTATTAAACTTTTTAACAACCAAAAATACTTATTTTTTTAAAACCAAAATTCAAATGAGAATTTTTGAAAAATGGGTAACTTTAAAAGATTAGCTATCATTTTAATTTAGGTACAACTATTTCATAAATGTTTTAAATGGGAAATTTACAAGATGTTTCAAGAGACTTGAACCCAATTTTTCAAATAGGAAAATTATAACATGTTTCTAGAGACTTCAACCCAATGTTTCAAATGTGGAAATTACAACATGTCTCGAGAGACTTGAATCCAATATTTCAAATGTTAAAATTACAACATGTCTCGAAAGACTTGAACCCAGTCAAGTGAGAAAAGAAATTATTTACTAAATTGAAAATTTTTGGAAAATGGGTAAGTTTAAAAGATTGGTTGTCACTATTAATCTAAATACAACATGTCTCTAAAAACTTATAACCAAACAAATGAGAAAAGAAATTGTATCCCAAAGCATTGAAAATGAAATCCTTTAACATTAAATATAACTATGTTAAACTAAATTAATATTTTTTAAGTTATTTTCTCAACTCGAAAAACACCAGCTCCATGAGTACATTTCACTTTCGTTTTGGATGATTATAAATATTTCTTTATTAAAATAATGTATCATTTAAAGGAAATTTATATGCTATATATTACATGTTTATTTAGTCCCAAGGGTTAGCTTAACCTGTCAAATAAGTGCGTTGTCATTTGGGAGGTCACAGGGTCAATTCTTCCCGAAGCCCTTGGGGTTAGGCCTAGATATTAGCCGTGACGCTTGATACCCTTGATCAAACTCAGATAATCCTGTGGACTTAGTGGCCACTCAGTGACCGTGGGTGTCCTTGAACCACCAGGCAAAAAAAATTACATGTTTATTTAAAGTTTAAATTTATAAATTGATTAAGGTTCATAAGGAGTTATTTAATATCTAAATAAAAAATTTAAAACCAAATAAAAATTTAAAAAATAAAAATTTAAAAATAAAAATTTAAGTTTAAATATATAGTATGTAATACATATATAACAACAAGAGAAAAGAGTAAATTATTTATTTATATACTGGTATTTCTTGATTTTACTCATATTAAATAATATAATTTTCATAGTTCCACCATATAATACTTTATAATATATGTCAGAGTTTAATTCCTTAATATTTTAAATATATAACATAAATTTAATAAATTATTTAAACATAAATAATTTACTAATTAAAACCTTTATAAAACTTTAAAATTTAAAATTTCATTTAGATTAAATACCATTGAGATTATAAGAACCAGAGCCACGTTCATGAGTGTTATGCAATTAAATATGGTGGTGCACGTTATAGTTTATTTAAATATGAGAAAAAAAATTCTACAGAAAAATGAAATTATTAGGAAAAAAAAAATAAAAGACTTTTTTATTAAATAGAAAATTTATTAACAATATATTTATTAAAAAATAGAAATTTCCAGATAGAAACTCATCCTACTTTGGAAAATTTCTAGCATCTTCATATGAAAACTCAATATACTCTAGCAAATTTGATAATCTAATAGCTCATTCTATTTGGTTTTCTCGCTATGTATGTTGGTTTATCTAAATTTGTAACTGTAGATTGGTGGTCGGGGGCTTAGTTTGTGCAATTTCTATGTGGGACAAATTTCCCCAATCCCCTTTTTTTTCACCTTTGGAGATTAAAACAAAACCATGAGCTCACCAGCCTTATACAACTTAAGGCTTACTAGGATTTTCACACGTAGGCCCAATTAGTAGACCGCAAATCACACTTGGGACCTATCATCATGATTCAAGGCCTTGTTGGATACCTATACCAATAGGTTTCATATTTCATGATTGGAAAATTCAAATGCCAAATATGCTCTGCTTTGCTGATACAAAGATCCCATATTTCCAAGAGAAGACAAGGTGTGTACA
>APFE031605110.1:11743-79229 GCA_000404065.3 Pinus taeda | reverse complement strand
AGTTTGTTTTATGAAGTATTTAAATGGCCCTGTAATTCCAGCTGCTCAAACTCAAGATTTCAAAAAACCAGTAGCCACGGACTCCATTGCCCAATGGACGAACATTATCTGCAGATTTCCACTTTAGGTACAGAAAGACATCCTTTCAACCAAACATAAACCAAAACCCTTACTTCATAACTAGCCTAAAATCTCCACAGAACAGAGACAAACCTTACAGAGAGAGTCCTCTCTGATTACAGTTGGGCTAGAAGCTGTAATCCAAAGATTGGTTAGTGGTTACCCCGGCCGTATTCCCTTGGAGTCAAAGGGAACAACCTGGGTGTTAACAGGCCTGACCCCCAGCTAGTTGAGGTTGGGTTCCTCACATTCTTAAATAGCAATATCAACTGCTCTCTTGGAACCAACTAGTCAACTAGCCACCCACAACGTGAGGTACTAATAAAGCTAAGTTGTTAGTACACATGGCTTGTTGGTTGTTATATAAACATTAATTCTATGATAACAGGTCCATATTGCTCAACATGTTTTACCAATTATATAATGGTTTTCTGGTGTTTCTCCTTTCATGCTTATTATTAATAAATATTTAATTAATTTAAATGAATATTAAGATGAATTAATTAATTAAAATACTTAATTTATATTAATTAATAAATTAATTACTATTGCTTTTTATTAATCACAATTTATTAATTTAATCACTATTTATTAATTTAATCACTATTAATTATTTAATTTAATACAATTAATCATTATTAGTTCATTCATTCATTTAATCACTAAAAAATACTATTAAATTAAATTAATATTAAATCAATTTAAATTAATATGAACTTTAATTAATTAATTTAATTATTTATATTAATTAGTATTAACTAAAACTAAATTAATACTAGTACTATTACTTTTATGACACAATAAGTACCCTTTTATTCCCTTTACAAAAGATTTCAACTTGATGTTCAAATAGGTTGGGAGTTAGAACTTGTCACCACACTTCTAATGCAACTTGGCACTAAGGCCTGACCTCTAATTGGTGGCTCAATGGAGTTCGGGTTGGACATTACAATTTTTTTCTATGCACTTGTTACCTTCAACACCTTTGAACTAGTCATCGGTTCGCAACGATAGGTCGGGGTCAGGTTTCATTTACCTCATAGCTCTACTTGTGGCCTGACCTGGCTTGAAGCCTGACTCTTCCTTTCTATTTAAGAATCCATGTCTATGAGATCACTTAGAATATATGAAGGATACCAATTTTATAGGACCTTTCATAGATATCATTAATCACACCAAAGTTGCAGAAACTTGAAAAAATAGATTTTATTCATATATGGATGCAAATTTTACAGAGGGAAAATCTTCTTCCTCAGATTGACTGTTGCATCATTTAACAGATATATCTAGGCCAAAGCACAAGAGATCTGTAGGCTACCTGGCATGCAAACAGACTGAGTCTAGATGATTTCTGACCAAAACACAGACTTAGGATTACCTAAATGATCCGACCACTTTAGGTTCACACCAGCGTCAAGCACTGATGCGTAGACTTCTCGAATCAACCTAAGGACGTGATCTTCTCTCGTGTTGCAAGCAGATCAAACTTAAAGTCCACAGATGCAGAGTATGAGAGGTTTTTCGACTTCTAGATTTAACTCACCAAACTCTCAAAACTCGAATGAGTCTTACTTCACAGCTTGCCCTTTTATAAGGCTGGAAGGGAACAAACATCCGCGAGTTGTCTCTGTACAGACTGATGATTCAAAAGACAAGATACTGTACTAAAACCCTAAAGCTATATTCGGGCATGAGAGAAATATCCCATGTTATCTCATCCCTTCTCCTTTTACAGATAGCTAGAGGCATGTGGGGAGCGAATCTAGGACACTGGACTCGATTATGGGTACTACAAAGTGGAGATTCCAGACTGAGGGAATCCACGAAAGCTTGAAAAGACTTAAGGATGAGATATGGAGATCTCATTATTACATAGTGGAGATTTCCAGTATGAGGGAATCCACGAAAGCTCGTCCAACAACATAGTCAGTTGGAAAGACGACACTCAAAAGGTGTAATAATCAATCCGCGGATGGGTATAGTACTGATAATTCCATCTTTCGATGATGTAATTTGAGTAGTATTGAACCCACACTTCTTTTTCTGATTCCAAGACTGTTGTACTATGTGGGTCAGGTAGGTCTAGATAATTTAGGTTCATGAAAGGATTTTGACTTGGATCAATTTGTTCATGGAACTCAGCATAATTCATGCTTGTACCAATAGTCCTGGCTTTGTAATGATTCATTACAAACCAATGGACATGGCCACATCTTCTGACTCCATTTAGAAAATCAATCTTATCCAGCTCCACAAGATCTCTGATTTTTTTGTAAAGGACTTCTGTCACTAGCATGCTCTGTGGACTAAATCCTGGGATTTTGAGCAAAGTAAAAGAGTATGGCTTCAAAATGAGAGGTGATAAGCCATATCTTTCCCACCATTCCATAAACCAATCAGGGAGAGGATCATCTTCTTCCATGTCTTCAACTGGAACACCTTCAAAAAGAAAAGAAAATTGTCAGGAGTAAAATAAGTTAGTGGAAAATTTTTGAAGGTTCATTCCTGCATAAAATGCCTCCTTCTGGCGTTCTCTGTCATAGTCTGTTCTGTTGAGATGATTATCAAATCTTCTGAATGTAATGTGACAACTGGTGATTCGATCATCATCCTCATTATCTCTCTCAAGCCGATAGGCTATGCTCCTAATGTGCCTTAGATATTCCAGGGCTTCTAAAGCTTCTTCATTCAATTCATCCTGCTGAGGGTCTGTCCAAAGGAAAGGAATACCTATCCTGTACCTGATTTGTCTGATTGGGCGCCAATCATCATGATCTAACAATCTTTTACTTAGATCATATGAAATCCATCTTGACGAGGTCTCGATTTGGACTGTATTTTCATTTCTTCTCATGAAGTTGCATCTTAATTCCATAATTGAATGTTCAGTCAGAAATTCTCTACTCAACATATCAAAAAAACTATTCTTTTCTCCTTTGACAAATTCAATGTCAAAATTATACTGACTTAATTGCATGACCCATCTGATCATTGCAGCATCCTCAAAGTCACACTTATGAATAGCATATTTTAATGCTTGACAGTCTATTCTAACAATAAATTTTGTATAGATAACAAAATCTCTGAACTTTTCTATGCCTAGGCAGACTGCTCTGAGTTCCTTCTTAAGGCTGGACCAGTTCATCTGGTTCTTGGCCCATAGACCCGATGCATACTGACATACTTCAATTTCACTTTTACTGTTGGGGTTCTTTTGGCACAAAACTGCTCCCCATCCTTCATGGCTTGCATCTGTCATTATTATCTTCTCCCATTTTTCTCTGATAGGAGAGAGTGGTTGTATATTTCTAACCTTTTATTTTATTCTTTTGACTTCCTTGGTGCAGTCATCATTCCATGCAATTGGAATTTTCTAAAGCCTCTGGTTTAAGAGTTTCCTTTCTTGTGCACAATGCTTCAGAAACTCAGAAATATAATTTAGACTTCCCAAAAATCTTTGTAATTGACTTTTATCTTTAATCTCATCAGGGAAGTGGTCTACAAAATTTAGACTTCTTTGGATTACAGAATAAGACCCATACTGTATGTTGTAACCCAAGAAATCTATTATAGGCTTCAATAACTTCATTTTGGATTCTGATAATACGATGCCCATTTCTTTGACCCTATGCAAGAAAATCTTTAAATGCTTGATGTGGTCAGCAATATTATCAGAATGAATCAGTAAATCATCAATATATTTTTTCAGGAATTCCTCCATTCCTTCAAAAGTCTCATCCATAATTCTCTGAAAAGTTGAAGGGGCGTTGATTAATCTGAATGGCATGATGTTCCATTCATAATGGCCTTCAGGGACAGGGAATGTTGTTTTCCATTTATCCTCTTCTTTGATTCCTACTTGCTAGAAGCCAGATTTTAGATCAAACTTAGAAAATATTTTTGACTTTGATATTTGGGCAAGTATGGAAGAAGGCTTAGGGAGAGGATATGCATCATAGTCAAGAATACTATTCAGAGGCTTATATTTTACAACTAATCTTGGCTTACCTCTGGCAATCTCAGCATGTTTATTCACATAAAATGAAAAACAGGCAATAGGGCTCTTACTTTTCCTGATGAGTCCCTTTTTGAGCAGATCTCTGATTTCCTCTTTTCATAATTTCATATGTTCTGCATTCATAGCCACTGCTTTTGATCTTGTTAATTTCCCACTGAAATCCTTTTTAAGAGGAAGTTCTACTTCCTTCTTATGAATATGCCAAAAGGCATTTGGGTCATCTGAACAACATTCCTTAAATTTAGCAGTGGGGTCTGCTATCTCTTTAGCATATTTCCATTTATCCAGATGTTCTTCTATCTTCAGAATTTCTTCTTCATTTCCATTTTTGCTAATAGATTTTCCATTCTCTCAAGTATTTTTAATCTATTAGGTGAATTGGAATTAATGAATGGGAAAAAAATTTCTTTATCTCCTAAGCTGACAAAATATCCATACCTTTGGATGTTACTGTCAAGCTTAGCTCCGTACTTTTCAAAGTTCTAAAAGAAAGGAGTACCAAGATACATGGCACAATCCATCCCTGGAACTACTGGGCAGACTAGATGTACACCGATTTTCTCTGTTAAGAAAACATCTACTTCTGCTTCATATTTAGTGGCAATGTCCCCACTTGCTGTAGTGACTCTAGGGCAGGCAGTAGGTCTTTGATGATGCATACTTACCACGGTATCATTGACAATATTCAACCTAGAACCAGTATCGATAAGAAATTTCCAATACTCATACTGGTGTCCAATCTTTACTTTCATTTTGACACAATACATGACATGTTTGTTCATGATATTGCATCCAAAATCTGTTCTATCTTTCTCCTCCTCTTCTCCAGAAATATCATGCTGCATTCTTTTCATGACAGGATTTGTATGAGATGTCCAATTTTCTGTCTTTCCTGTCATCTCAGGACCTTGTGAAGTTGAAGCTATCGTTGCTTGTGCATTGATTAATCTTATGCTCAATTCATTGTGATTCTCTATGCACATTCTCCTATTATCCTTTATTGTCTTTCTCAGTTCTTTAATTGCGTGATGAACACTAGGCAATGTTTGTGGAATATCTTCTCCAAAATCTTCATTTCTAAACTACCGAGTCAAATCTTCTACTGAGGATAGGGTTGCAGGAGGCACATATCCTTTATTTGGAGAATTTTTTGAACCAGAGGGTGTCTGTTTCAAATGTTCCATCAATAAGGATTTATACATATCCTTCATTTGTTTGTTTGTGGCTGCGATCATCTGTGTGAAGAGATTTCTGCTGGTCTCTTCATAATCAGGCTTCATCATCCTGACTGCATTACAATTACAAACGTCAGGATCACTACATTCACAATCTCTACATTCTATACAATGAGGGAAAAAGCACCAGCGTCAAGCACTAATCAGGGAAAAAGTTGTCCAGACTGAATTAAATCTCAATGTCATGATGACTATCCCACTTCTTAAACCTCGCCATATCCAAGTCGCCATTAAACATGGTTACCAGTATGTCCATCTGGGCATGGTAAGAGTAGGCCTAAATGATTTGCATCAAAAAGGCCAACAAGCCTATGTATTTTCAGCCTTACTGGACAATCGATGGACAATATTTACAAAAGCTTTGATTGGTGGAATCGAGATTAGTCTTCCTGATGGTCCGGTCCAGTACGATGTATATCCTGATTTTTCTGTTGCTTTAAATGACCCTCATATTTTAAAATGTTTAGGCTATGAACATTTTAAGTCAAAATCCAAAAATATAAATATATTCTATATTACCTGTGTGCCATTCTATAACACAACAAGCCTAGTTGTTCTACATTCTTCTGAAGATGGCGCTATGAAATTAATCCAATATGACTCTAGCTGTAAAGATGTTGCTCCAGTCTCCATATCTCGCAAAGAATTATGTCCTCCAGATGATTGGGTAACAAATTGGTTAAAACCTACCCAGTGAACCATCTCTGCAACCCAGTCCATCATTACAGAAGTTGATGGTCAAGTCATCACAAGATTTCCCAGAGATCAGCCAGTTGATCATGGTGGACCGTCTATCTCCACAATTCCTACTTCTGTCACAAACCAACTTCATCCCGTACAATCACAACCACCACAGCAAATAGTAATAGATCTGGCTGTCTTTGAATCACTCCGAAAATTGTTTACTCAGCCTAATCCAACTCCAAAACCTGTATTTAGCTCAGTATGTGATCATCCTCACTGTTCAAAAACGTTTTGTCAATTCTCATCAGAACCCCCTACTCCTCATGGTGAGTCTTCAGATCGACACCGAATCAACATGATCAAGTTTATTCCATCCTCTGAGTCATCTAAAGAAAGTTATAAACATGTTTCATTTTTCAATCCTCAGGAAGAACTCCTTATACATACTGTCTCAAGTTCTCCTTCTTTTGGCCTTGGGTATATGGGATCGTCTCATATTCCTTCATACAGGAAGAATCCCATTGATAAAATACCAAAGCATGTTGAAATCCCTTCAGATTCAGAAGTAATTTCTTTTTTGAAAATCTTTAAAGGTGTCGGCCCATATGATCTAGAAGATGCCTGGAAAAAGAAAATGTTTAATTCGGACATGTTCACCCATGAAAAGAAACATTTGTACAATCAATAAGTTAGACTTCTACCAAAAGACGATCGACTTGCCTTCAATAGACAGAATGTTGAAAATTGGAAAAACTGGATGAAGGCACAAAATCAATGGATATCATTCTATGAATGGTATTATCCCTCTGCAAATATAATAGAACAATCCTTGATGAAGAAATTAAAATATCAAGCAAAATAGAAAAGAGTCAAGGATCAAGAAAAATTTGTAGAAGAAAAAATGCAGGAAAATCCCGTAGTAATTCCTCCTCCTTTGAAAGCTCCAGAATTTCATCCAAAGATTCAGATTATGATTTCTAAACCTAACATTCCAAGAACTCTGATTTTAGTTAAAACAGAAGGAGAAGAATTACTAAAGAAAATTTGTTCCCAGCTTCATGTAAATATGATAAGAACTGGGACTCCAAATAAACACAAATTGGAACTCCTTGATGGTTCTATTTTAGAAACTGATACGGAATTTCCCTTTTGGAAAAATTTTGTAATAAGAGGACAAGATGGAAATTTGTGCAAATTAATTCCATCTCATTTTGATGATCCCTCGCTAGTGGCAAAAGATTCAATTGTTGCTACGAACTGGACTAATTTGGCTTTGTCCAGTCTTGAAAAATTTGTCAAATCCAGATTTGAAAAAGTAGAAACTGCTAATTCAGAGATGAAGCTTATGCTTGAACGAATCTTGCAAAAAAAAGACTATAACACAGTTTGTTTGAATAGCAGTGTTACTACTTTGGCAGAAAATGATAAGACTCTTGCCCAAAGGTTAGACAAGCTCTCCCTGCACACGGAAAAGAAGATCCATGATGCAGCCTCAGATCATGGAAAAGAACTCATCAAGATAAGCACTTCTCTTGATATCGTGAAGAAGCAGGTGTGGGAAGTCTCTAAATGAGTAGACTCATTGAAAAAGAAGCCTCGGGTAGAAGCCTATAAGTCAGCCACCTTATTTTCAGAACCCAAGACTTTAGTTCCCTACTCCATTACTTCTTCAGTGGAAAGCCTCATAAGAACACCCAATTCCATCACCTTTCCACCACCTACTTCAACACATCCATACTTCTCTTGATATCATGAAGGGTAATACTTATAGTTTTATGTTTGGTGATTCATCCCATACAAATGAAGAAGAAAAGGATGATTTTTATACAAGTCTTCACAAAATCGATGAACTAGAAATTCAAGACCTTGAAGCCTGTATCAATAATTTTTCTTTATAAGAAAAAGAGCAATTTGGCATTGCAACTAATGAAGAAGATAATCAAGTCAATGCTACCTCTTCCAGATCCCGATGGGAAACTACCTGGAATCCTGCTCCAGACTGATGCGATCTTATGAAATTTGAATATCATAAGGATTGGTCTGCTAATTCTACATATTCATAGAATATCGACAATTGCACTGAAGCAGAAATCATGTCAGTCTTACATTCCATGCTTGTTTTCTATAGGACCTATCTTGCAGATGATATAGGTCCTATTAATGCCACTAGGATAATTATTGGAGGGTTTGAAGGTACACTAGATTCTTGGCTAAAAGCTAAAACTCTCAAGGAGCCAAATTTACTTCCCTCTTGGGAACAAGCAGTTGTCCTCAATGAGGATGGTACTACACATATGGATCTCATTACTCATTCACCTGTCAACAACATGATAGGAAAACTCATGTATGGCATTACTGTCAATTTCATTGGGTTTCCTCAAATTACCAATGATATCACCACTATTACTCTGCTTGCCATGAAGTTGCATAATATGGAGCATTTTGATGAATATTTCATTGAATTCCTTCGTCGCTTACACACTTTGACTCCCAATCTAATATTGGAGCCCAAATGGAAGGAAATTTTTGTAGCCTCTCTCCCACAATGGGTTTCTTCTGCTATTGTTAATAAATTACCGGGAAAGGTTGGCGACTACAAGCTTGGCATCATCAAACAAGTTGTTAAAGCTATTATTGTGGAACTCTGTTCCCAAATGAAGATTGCCAGAGCGAAAACAAATATTAAGAAACCACATGGATACCAACAACTTTGCAAACAATGGCACCTTGATAAAGCTGGAAATGCTGAGGGGCATAGACGAAAGAAAAAGCATTCAAAATTTTCAAAGAATAATCCCCAGTTTTCCCAAGTAGCAAAAACAAAACATTCCAAGACAAAGCCATACAAGCACAGGAAAATGTTTTCCAAAAAAAAAGAAATCATTTGTTACAATTGTAACCAGAAAGGCCACATAGCTCCAAATTGTCCAGAAAAAAAGAAAGACAAGTCAGAGAAAAAATTGCAGTATAGAAACAAGAAAGGAAAAGTTAATTTCTTTGATATACCCAACAGCTGTGATGAGATTTTATCCTCTGATTCTGAATCAGAGAATGAATTGAATTTTGTTTATTCAGAAGAGTCTTCAGAAGAAGAATTTTGCAAAGATCCTCATTGTACAGAATTTAGAGATTGTGAATGTAGTAATCCTGACATTTGTAATTGTAATGCAGTCAGGATGATGAAGTCTGATCATGAAGAGACCAGCAGAAATCTCTTCACGCAGATGATGGTAGCCACAGACAAACAAATGAAGGATATGTATAAATCCTTATTGATGGAACATTTGAAACAGACACCCTCTGGTTCAAAAAATTCTCCAAATAAAGGATATGTGCCTCCTGCAACCCTATTCCTAGTAGAAGCTTTGACTCAGTAGTTTAGAAATGAAGATTTTGGAGAAGATCTACCACAAACATTGCCTAGTGTTCATCAGGCAAGTAAAGAACTAAGAAAGATAATAAAGGAGAATAAAAGAATGTGCAGAGAGAATCACAATGAATTGAGCATAACATTAATGAATGCACAAGCAGTGATAGCTTCAACTTCACAAGGTCCTGAGATGACAGGAAAGATAGAAAATTGGATATCTCATACAAATCTTGTCATGACAGGAATGTAGCACAATAATTCAGGAGAAGAGGAGGAGAAAGATAGAACAGACTTTGGATGCAATATCATGAACATAGATGTCATGTATTGTGTCAAAATGAAAGTAGAAATTGGACACCAGTATGAGTATTGGAAAGTTCTTATGGATACTGGTTCTAGGTTGAATATTGTCTATGATACCGTGGTAAGTATGCACATCGAAGACCTACTGCCTGCCCTAGAGTCACTACAGCAAGTGGGGACATTGCCACTAAATACGAAGCAGAAGTAGATGTTTTCTTAATAGAGAAAATCGGTGTACATCTGGTCTACCCAGTAGTTCTAGGGATGGATTGTGCCATGTATCTTGGTACTCCTTTCTTTCAGAACTTTGAAAAGCATAGAGCTAAGCTTGACAGTAACAGCCAAAGGTATGGATATTTTTTTAGCTTAGGAGATAAAGAATTTTTTTTCCCATTCATTAATTCCAATTCACCTAATAGATCAAAAAGACTTGAGAGAATGGAAATCTATTAGAAAAAATGGAAATGAAGAAAGAAATTATGAAGACAGAAGAACATCTGGATAAAGGGAAATATGCTAAAGAGATAGCAGACATCACTACTAAATTTAAGGAATGTTGTTCAGATGACCCAAATGCCTTTTGGCATATTCATAAGTAGGAAGTAGCACTTCCTCTTAAAAAGGATTTCAGCGGGAAATTAAGAAGACCAAAAGCAGTGGTTATGAATGTAGAACAGATGAAATTATGCAAAGAGGAAATCAGAGATTCGCTCAAAAAGGGACTCATCAAGAAAAGTAAGAGCCTTATTGCCTATTTTGCACTTCATGTGAATAAAAATGCTGGGATCGCCAGAGGTAAGCCAAGATTAGTTGTAAACTATAAGCCTCTGAATAGTATTCTTGACTATGATGCATATCCTCTCCCTAAGCCTTCTTCCATACTTGCCCAAATATCAAAGTCAAAAATATTTTCTAAGTTTGATCTAAAATCTAGCTTCTGGCAAGTAGGAATCAAAGAAGAGGATAAATGGAAAACAACATTCTCTATCCCTGAAGGCCATTATGAATGGAACATCATGCCATTCAGATTAATCAATGCCCCTTCAGCTTTTCAAAGAATTATGGATGAGACTTTTGAAGGAATGGAGGAATTCCTGAAAAAATATATTCATGATTTATTGGTTCGTTCTGATAATATTGCTGACCACATCAAGCATTTAAAGATTTTATTTCACAGGGTCAAATAAATGCGCATCGTATTATCAGAATCCAAAATGAAGTTATTCAGGCCTATAATATATTTCTTGGGTTACAACATACAATATAGCTCTTATTCTGTAATCCAAAGAAGTCTAAATTTTGTTGACCACTTCCCTGATGAGATTAAAGATAAAACTCAATTACAAAGATTTTTGGGAAGTCTGAATTATATTTCTGAGTTTTTGAAGCATTATGCACAAGAAGGGAAACTCTTAAACCAGAGGCTTCAGAAAATTCCAATTCCATGGAATGATGACTGCACCTAGGCAGTCAAAAGAATAAAAGAAAAGGTTAGAAATATAAAGCCACTCTCTCCTATCAGAGAAGAATGGGAGAAGATAATAATGACAGATGCAAGCCATGAAGGATGGGGAGTAGTTTTGTGCCAAAAAAACCCCAACAGTAAAAGTGAAATTGAAGTATGTTAGTGTGCATCGGGTCTATGCGCCAAGAACCAGATGAACTGGTCCAGCCTTAAGAAGGAACTCAAAGTAGTCTACCTAGGCATAGAAAAGTTCAGAGATTTTGTTATCTATACAAAATTTATTGTTAGAACAGATAGTCAAGCATTAAAATATGCTATTCATAAGTGTGACTTTGAGGATGTTGCAATGCTCAGATGGGTCATGCAATTAAGTTAGTATAATTTTGACATCAAATTTGTCAAAGGAGAAAAGAATAGTTTTGCTGATATGTTGAGTAGAGAATTTCTGACTGAACATTCAATTATGGAATTAAGATGCAACTTGATAAAAAGAAATGAAAATACAGTCCAAATCGATACCTCCTCAGGATGGATTTCATATGATATAAATAAAAGATTGTTAGATCATGATGATGATTGGTGCTCAATCAGAGAAATCAGGTACAGGATAGGTATTCCTTTCCTTTGGACAAACCCTCAACAGGATGAATTGAATGAAGAAGCTTTAGAAGCCCTGGAATATCTAAGTTACATTGGGAGCATAGCCTATCAGATTGAGAGAGATAATGAGGATGATGATCGAATCACCAGTTGTCACATTTCATTCAGAAGATTTGATAATCATTTCAACAGAACAAACTATGACAGAGAACACCAGAAGAAGGCATTTTATGTAGGAATGAACCTTCAAAATTTTTCCACTAACTTATTTTACTCTTTACAATTTTCTTTTCTTTTTGAAGGTGTTCCAGTTGAAGACATGGAAGAAGATGATCCCCTCCCCGATTGGTTTATGGAATGGTGGGAAAGATATGGCTTATCACCTCTCATTTTGAAGCCATACTCTTTTACTCTGCTCAAAATCGCAGGATTTAGTCCACAGAGCATGCTAGTGACAAAAGTCCTTTAAAAAACAATCAGAGATCCTGTGGAGCTGGGTAAGATTGATTTTCTAAATGGAGTCAGAAGATGTGGCCATGTCCGTTGGTTTTTAATGAATCATTACAAAGCCAGGACTATTGGTACAAGCACGAATTATGCTGAGTTCCATGAACAAATTGATCCAAATCAAAATCCTTTCATGAACCTAAATTATATGGACCTACCTGACCCACATAGTACAACAGTCTGGGAATCATAAAAATAAGTGTGGGTTCAGTATTATTCAAATTACATGATCGAAAAATGGAATTATCAGTACTGTACCCATCCATAGATTGATTATTACACCTTTTGAGTGTCATCTTTCCAACTGACTATGGTGTTGGACGAGCTTTCATGGATTCCCTCGTATTGGAAATCTCCACTATGTAATAATGAGATCTCCATATCTCATCCTTAAGTCTTTCCGAGCTTTTGTGGACTCCCTCAGTCTAGAATCTCCACTTTGTAGTACCAATAATCAAGTCTAGTGTCTTAGATTCGGTCCCCACATGCCTCTGGCTATCCGTAAAAGGAGAAGGGATGAGATAACATGGGAGATTTCTCTCATGCCTGAATCTAGCTTTAGGGTTTCAGTACAGTATCTTTTCCTTTGAGTCATCAGTCTATATAGAGACAACTCATGGATGTTTGTTCCCTTCTAGCCTTATAAAAGGGCAAGCTGTGAAGTAAGACTCCTTCGGGTTTTGAGAGTTTTGTGAGTTAAATCTAGAAGTAAAAAAACCTCTCCTGCTCTACATCTGTGGACTTTATGTCTAATATGCTTGCAACACAAGAGTAGCTCAAGTCCTTAGGTTGACTCGAGAAGCCTGGGCATCAGTGCTTGACACTAGTGTGAACCTAAAGTGGCCGGATCATTTAGGTAATCCTAAGTCTATGTTTTGGTCAGAAATCATATAGACTCAGTCTATTTTTATGCCAGGTAGCCTACAGATCTCTTGTGCTTCGGCCTAGATATATCTTTTAAATGCTGCAGCAATCAATCTGAGGAAGAAGATTTTCCCTCTATAAAATTTGCATCCATATGAATAAAATCTATCTGTTCAAGTTTCCGTGACTTTGGTGTGATTAATGATATCTATGAAAGGTCCTAGACAATGGATTATAATAAGCTTGCCACATAACTTTAAACCATATTTTTACTATCTATACTTTAAACTCAATCTAAATTTTTGGCACATCTATGTATCGGGAAGATCCTATTGGCAGAGCTCTATATATGTGAAATTTCCTTGGGCTCCAGGGAATTTTCAAAGTGGCAGGCCTCCATATCAACCATACTCTAGTCAAAATTTAATCATGGAGTTCATTAAAAAAATTCACACAAACCATCTTCTTGACATGATTCATTTATATCCTATTATTGTTTTCCCTTATGAAATCATATGTCAAACGCTCTCCGAGAAACTGGGTGTCATGGATCAAATTGATTCGTTTTTTCGATTGACCCAAAACTAAACCTTTTTTCCCTTATATGGAAGGAACTTAAGCATATGATGAGTTAATAAGGGGATAATCGAGCCTTTCAATGGTGTTTTGGAGAATTTGGTATCTATGGATAAATACTAATTCCCTAGATAAGTAGTCGTATCTAGAACAACAATTTAAAGCACTTTAGCCTTTTCCTATAAGCAATAGATCAAACAAAGAAGATGATAAGATCCTGTCGCTCCTTCTTGTACTTAACACACTTGAGAAGTACCTGTAAACATCGATAGAAGACAAAGAATCAATCAAAGAAAAAGATCTATTGAATACATGTAAATGGAATCAGATACATTCACACATATAAGCATCATATAACAAGATAAGCATATGGTAAAAAGGTTCAAATACTTTATTGAATAGAAGAAGGAATTAAAACCATCAAGTCTGATTCGAAGTCACTCCTCTAGCTTGGATCCCATCCAAATCACATCAAAAGCATGACAAACTTGTAGCATAACAATACTTGTCTCAAACTCAATTGTCATAGAGACATTATCTCCTTATAATTCAACATAGTCCAGCCCCTAATCACTTAGATAAGTGTTTAATTTATAGGAGGATGAAGGAGGTTATGTCATAAATGGGAGTATTGAATGTGCTTCCACACTTAGAATTAGTTCCATGGAGCAAGGGATGGAAGGATAGGATGCATATTAACTCATTAGTCAGCCATTTTTGAGCTCATAAGAGTTGATAAGTGAGGGAAACTCCTAGATGACTCCAAGATATAAGAATATTCCCCAAACCCTATGTGAATTTCACTCAATCTCACCCAATGCACGTGAAAGAGGGCTTAAGTTCTCTGCAGAGCACCCTGGCATGGACTCAAATGCTCTGCAGTGCACCCTTACGTGGGCCTACTTGTGCTAGTCCCTCTAGAGGTTATTTGAGTATTCCTTCAAGTCATGAAACTATCTGGGAAGGAGGCATTCAAAAGGGTGACTTATTTAGGGCATGTAGCAACTAAAATTAGGGTTTGATGAGTCCTAAAACACTAATATAGATGATGGGAGTGATGTTCCCAAATGGATCTGTAATAGCTTCCCCCTAAAGCATGAAGTCAAAAAATGCAAATTTCAAATGAAATGCTTTATGATGTGATGAGGATGTTTCAAAGTGGAAGGTGACCTGCATCAATTACAATACATATATCATGATATTTTTATTTTTACATGAATTGTTGAGGGAAGGCATACCCATGCTTAGCTTATAAACTTTCATTACATATACATATACAATCGTCTATAGATATAGACCCATGATCGAAATGACCATCAATGTAAAGCCATTGTAGATATGATTTAGTAGTCCTGAAATCACAGCCTGGATGGATGAAAATAGATCTGGGATCTTCTATCTCATTCAATTGTTCACTCAAGTATGAATCTAACCATGTGAATATATGATCTGAAGTTGAACATGGGAAGACACTATCTGATTACCAGCCAATGATGTAATCTATTAACAAATGTGAGAAAAACCACCAATAATGATAATGATCCTCAAGGTATTGCAGTACATTCTGCATGGTGTGAATAGATGATTTGATGTCGAACACCATACGAAGTCTTTCAGTCGAAGGCCATTGATGTGCACCTACCGCTGAAAGCAAGAAACCTACCATTGATGTATGCAAGCTTCACTGTACTGGAAGGGTGTTTCTAAGTCAAATTCTTGGATAATGTGTTGATGTCGACAAGAAGCAACTCGTCGCAAGAGGGCCTTAATGTATCACACATCAATGACACAAAATAAGTGTAATGATTTTGAAGATAGAATTTGACTGACAACACAAGGTTCAAGAATGGCAGTCATGAAAATCATGGTTTATGGTATTGCAGAGGATGAATTTTGACTGGATGACTTCTCTTGAACATGTTGATGACACTAAAATTAATTGGTAGCATTGACCCAAAAAAAAGTGATGGATTTGGTATGATAGAGAAACGATATGATAATGATCAAGCTGATAACCCAACCCAAATAGTCACGATGATGAAGTAAAAGTGTCATGTTCAAGAGAAACCTGGTACCATAAAGTGGTTTTCCCCTTTCTCCCACTTCCCCAGTCATTGCTAAACAATACCTCTTTATTTTTTATCGAGCTTGAGGAGGATAACATATGCTTGTTGTATAATTCCACCCTTCATGTGAATCCATCACTATGTGATGTTTTAACGAGTCTAGAGAAGGTGAAACTCGGTCTTGTATAAATGGACAAGTTTGTCACTATTTGATGTTTACAAAGATAACTTGGTCCCTTTCATGTTTAGAGAGTTTGAAAATGGAAAAAAAGAAAACTCCTCAAGTTCTTTTTCGTAGATTTGTCTCTCAAGCCCGAAAAAGCGTAAAACAATATGAGAGAGAACCTATTGAACATGTTTTGTCAACGTATTCCTTTTTCGTAGTTAATCTATCTCAACCCAAAAAAGGAGTAAACTTATATTGAGTAATGTCATTTCCAATCCACTAATGAGCTGAAAAGGACAAGTGCTCGGCAATCTTTTCATATTTCAAGAGTCTGAAAAGAGCTTAAAGAGGACTCCATTTTAAGGAACAAGTGGTGTATAGGATAGAAATTGGTTCTGGTGATGTTGGAACTTCTCAAAACATGTTGATTTATTTGAAGAGGCTAGCTAATAAGACCACTCATTGCAATTGTTCCTCAAAAAGGGTAAAAATACCAAGTGAAAGCATATGATTAGCCAAGTAGATAGTGACGATGAAAGAAGAAAAACCAAGGCTCGTCTAGTAGAAGAGGCTAATAGAATGGCAATCACCGGTGTTAAAATGGAAATGGGTTCATTTTTAGACAAGCTTGAACCATAGGGAACTACGCTTGGATTCAGTTTCATGTTTACACAAGCTTGAAACGAAAAACTATGCTTGGATTCAGTTTCATTTTTACACAAGCTTAAAATGAATAACTATGATTGAGATTGGTTTACATGCCCCTAGCATGGTGAAAGGGAGAGTCCCTTGTAACAAGATTGAAATCGTTGCGGTGAAGCAGGACGGTTATCCAACAACTTTTTGGCTTTTTCTAGATAGGAACAAAAGTGAATGGGGTGACTCCCTTCACATAACCTATAGGGAAATTTAACTTTACCATTAGGTGCATGCCCCCCATGCTTCATTACATTCACCTAAGTAGACTAATCATGGCTATCGAGTGGATGGAATGGAGGTTCATTTACGAGATCGAGTGAAAGACTCGATTGGGATTCTACGAGATCTACTCAAAGACTCGACTTGGAACTTTACTCCAAGAGACCTTGTTTCACTTTTTTAATGATATTGACACAAGACAAGGAACTCTGCGTAGTTTCCTTGTTTCATTTTTTAATGATATTGAAACAAGACAAGGAACTATGCTCATACTCCTTGTTTAATTTTTTAATGAGGTTGACACAAGACCAGGAACTATCCTCATATCATTGGTTTCATTTTTTAATGAGGTTGACACAAGACAAGGAACTATCCTCATGGGAGCTATTTCTTTTATTAATGAGGTTGACACAATAAAAGAAATATCCTCATTTTCCTCAATCACGTCTCATAAGAGGTCGTGACTTCCAAGAGGTTCTCATAAGATGGGAGAACAATGCTTTGGAAGGGATTTGTAGCAAGGAATCCATTAGAGAGATCTGGTTCCAATGCCCTTAGTACATAATGTACAACAACACTAAATTGATCATGAGTTGATGTAGGCATGGAATGGGTTGCCACATAATTAATCCATGGTGGGGGTGATACCATTGGTACAAGGACCACTTAGGGAAGATGTTTGACTGGAAGCCATATTTGGACTAGAAAATGAAATCTAGTCAATGGTGACAATTCTACCTTCATGCGGGAAACAAATCACTTGAAAGAGTTTTGAAACAATAGCTCCCGTGTAATAAACATAGTCGTGCCCAAGAAGTAAATTGTAATCTAAAGGGCCTGAGACTACCATGACATTGAGATAAACAATTTTTCCTCCCAAAGTAATAGGTAACTGAGGGAGGATCCCTAATGGTTGACTGGTTCCTCTATTTAAAGCCAATAGATTCTAGGTAACTGGCACAAGTGGCGGCGAACCGAGTGCTTACCAAGCAGTGGAGGAAAGGATACTCACAAATACACCTTCATCTATAATATTGCTAGGTACAATTATATTACAAACCTGTACTATGGTCTAGAAAGTTACATAAGAAGGAAGACAACATCCTTCTAGGCGATTCCAATCAAAGTAAGTGACTAGACTAATTAGAGGGGGTATTGTATAAACGAGAGAATTAACCCCTTGAGTTACGGGAGCAGGAGGATTTTCCTCCTGTCTTAATGGAACAAGAGGACTGCCCCCAAGCTCATTAGAATTTGAAGAAACAAAAATAACCTGAGTGGTATCATATTCACTCTCTTTGGGAAAAGTATGATTAATTAAAGGTGAAATCAGGTCAACTATTTCCTCGACCTATGATTGGTCAGTATAGACCCATGGGATTCACATTTAGAGAGAGTGGATTTAACCGAAGGTTGATTTGGGTCGATCACTTTATCAACTATTGAAGGATTAAGGGATAGTCTCTTGTAACCATATGGAAGTTGTCGCAGTGAAGCAAGACGGTTATCCAACACTTTTTTGGCTTTATCTAGATAGGGACAAAGGTGAATGGGGTGATTCTTGTCACATAACCTATAGGGAAACTTCACTTTACCCTTCTTTCCATGAACTTTACTACCACTGGTTGATGGTGTGTCACTAGCATGATCTCCAGAAGTTGATGACACGAGATGATGTGAACAGGAAGACCATTCTTCTAAGATCTGAGGAATACTAGAACAATTTCGAAGAAGATGGTCTCCCGCACAAAGTTTGCATGGATATTGAACTTTGTGAGGATTGACGAACGATTTCTCATCAGATGTTGCATTCAAAGCAATGGTTTCTTGTTTGCCCCTCTGTTGAATTTTCTTCTTCTTCTTCTTCTTCTTCCCTTTCTTCTTCTTCTTAGCCACCTGGTTACTCGTACCAATACTTTCACCAGGAGAAGAGAAAGAAGCGAAAGAAGAAACAACTAAGGAAGAAGGCAAAGTGTCAACTTTAGGATCAACTGGAGGTTGATTTTGTCCAGTTGGAGAAGTACTCAATTGTGAAGAAATCACAAAATTTTGAACCAAGGAGGTTGAAAACAACCATACTGGCAAGCCAATGGTAAATCCCAGAGGGACAATGTAGCCATATAAGGAGCACCAATGTTTCCAAAAGGAGGAAAAGGGCTAGGATTCCCATCAAAAGGAATTCCTTGATTGGTGGACTTCAGATTTGTTGTCATATGTGTCAACCTAAGATCAACTAAGGAGTAATCATGGAGGATGTTATTCGCGGTCAATTAATTTTATTTTAATCAAATTAACATAATAAAACAAAAGAGGGATAATCTAGGAAAAAGGTTTACCAAGCAACTATGAACTGCAGAATACCTCCCGTTAAACCGAGAAGTATGGGAATGCAATCTCCCCGAATGCTATGTTCAATGTATCACATTGTACAAGGTGACCGACTCAGTTACCTAAGGATAGATAGCAACCTAGTGTTTTCCTCCCATATATACCTGAAAGTATGTGGAGGCCCAATCTATATTAGCATTGTCTAATGCAAAACCACACTGAGAGAATTCCTTTATACTTTACGTACTGTAATACCACCCAATATACCCGAAGGTACGTGGACGAGCTATGATATCCTCACGTACGTGGAATGAGGTATCAAACTCAGAATGTATTGCAGACAAGTTAGCGACAACTGCTATGTTTTACGATGTCAGAACATGTCTCTAGCCTAGATCTCTAAATGCTTTTTGTTAAGTGACAATGCTACATTAGGTAAATTCAGATAAATTTTAAGTTAGTATTCTTTAGAATTTTCCATTCAAGGTTCACCACATGATGTATGTTTGCAATTCCTAAAATGCAACTAAAATGATAAGCATTCTTCTAATTCAATTGAAAAATGAAAACCTTAGCTAGTTGGGATAGAGCAATCAGATCTTTGACAGAGAGAAAAGAGCACATCTAATGCAATTTTCCTAGTTATTCCTTTCAAGCATTCACAAACTACAATATGAACGATGCAATTTTTTCTTTTCAATTTCCTTAATATTAAGATGAAAAAAAGGAAACTAATGCACATACAATCAATCAATCTTTTTGCAAGAACGAAGACTTTACAACCGTTCCTTTTCGACAAAAATGAAGACTTTTATGACACTTTCTTTTGAATAAAGATTAGTCAATTATAATCTAACTTTGGCAATGAAATGATAATGATAAATAAATCATTTAAGAAACATTAGTCAATCAAGCCAAAGTAGTGCTGGAAAGAGGAAATACAAGTTGATTTCAAAGGTACTACAATCGTTGATCATTCATCAAGCATAAATAGAAAGAAATTTGGAGAAAAAACCTAATCCAAAGGTGAAAATCTTCCTTAAGGTGGATCAGCGTAGGCCAAAGAGGGCCTAACTATGCTGCAGAGCATTGTCTCCCACTCAAGGGTACTATGTAGAGAACTGTCCCCTGGCCAAACCTACGCTGATTCCTAAGAGGCCACTCAAGAGTCATCTAACCTCAAATTTTTGACCAAAAAACACTTCAACAATGCTGAAATACAATCAACGAAAGGAAGTAAGGTCTACTAGAGTGTCTTAGGATGTGGGTAAGCTACTTAGAATGATGATCGTTCCTTAGTGGAGTCACCAATTTATTTTGGATAATTTGTTATCTACAAATAAATACTAATTCCTTAGATATGTAGCCATATCTAGAACAACTGTTTAAAGAACTTTAGCCTTTTCCTATAAGAAATAGATAAGACAAAGAAGATGAGAAGACCTACTTGTAGTTTCACTTTCCTCTTGTCTCCTTTGTATCGATCTATCCCTCCTTCCCATACTTATCACGCTTGAGAAGTACTTGTAAACATCGATAGAAGATAAATAACCGATCAAAGAAAAAGATCTATTGAATACAAGTAAATGGAATTAGATGTATTCACACATATAAGCATCATATAACAAGATAAGCATATGGGAAAAAGGTTCAAATACTTTATTGAATAGAAGAAGGAATTGCAACCATTAATTCTGACTCGAAGTCACTCCTCCAACTTGGATCCCATCCGCATCACATCAAAAGCATGACAAACTTGTAACATAACAATACTTGTCTCAAAGTCAATTCTCATAGCAACATTATCTCCTTACAATTCAACATAGTCCAGCCCCTGATTACTTAGATGAGTGTTCAATTTATAGGAGGATGAAGGAGGTTATGTCATAAATGGGGGTATTGAATGGCCTTCCATACTTAGAATTAGTTCCATAGAGGAAGGGATGAGAGGATAGGATGCATCCTAACTCATTCCTCATCCAGTTTCGAGCTCATAGGCGTTGATCAATGATGAAACTTCTAGATGACTACAAGCGATAAGAATATTCCCCAAACCCAATGTGAATTTCACTCAATCTCGCCCAACGTAGGTGAAAGAGGGCATAAGTGCTCTGAAAAGCACCCTGGCATGCACTTAACTACTCTGCAACACACCCTTATATGGGCCTACCTGCACTGGTCCCTCTAGAGGTCATTTCAGGATGTCTTCAAGTCATGTAACTGTCTGGGAAGGAGGCATTCAAAAGGGTGACTTATTTAGGGCATGTAGCAATTGAAATTAGGGTTTGATGAGCCCTAAAACGCTGATCTGGATGATGGGAGTGATGTGTCCAAATGGATCTGTAATAAGTGGTAATGAGAAGAAGGAATTTAAGAAGACTGAGTTCTTAACTAGATATTTTTTGTTAATAAAAATTATAATTGACCTATTTTAAATATCCAACCACCAACTTTGGTTCAGAAAAAGACTAAACGAAGACTATTGTTGTGAACTTTTTACTTTTTGCATATTCTTATCATTGGTTGTGTCAAAATGTACAATAATTTGGGATTGTTTATATTATGTGGAATGCTTCATATTATAGCCAACATGTTTATGTAATCATTTGAGTAGTTCCATAATTGTAGTTGTGAGAAATTTCTTTAGTTCTGTTCCAGTACGAAAATCATTGGCATCTTGGAGTAGGTCATATTCTTACTATGCTCACATACTCGACTACCCAAATGACGATTAATATAGAATCTCGACTACCCAATTGTACAATAAAAAATAGTTATTATTTTTTATAGTAATAATAATTTAAAATTTATTAAAGAAAATTAAAATTAGATCCATCGTTAATAAGTATCTTAGATGAGATATATTTTTAAATAAATATCCACAACGATTTTAATTTTCTTGTTGAATTTTTACATTTTGAATTTTCCCACCAATTCTATTTGATTTTGATTTGCACGAGATAGTGGGAAAGTAGAAAATCCAACCCGCGGGAGGAGAAACTACTACTCCTACAACCTTCTACATCTTTTAATGTTGTAGTGTTTGACTTTGATCTTACTTACCTAACTATTGCTTCGAAACTCTGATGGCTACGATGTCATTGCACTTTGTGAATTGGGTATGACTTGATTGTGACCATGCCCAATTGATTAAAGTCTTATTGCAACAATGCCCAATTAATATATGGCTTATTTCAAATATTTACAACTAGCATTCGCAACAGATGTTGCAAAGGAAACGTCGTAAGGCATAACTATGGGTCTTAAGGTATAAATATCGGTCTTAATGGGTTATCTTTTTTATGAATCATTGATTTCCCATAGATTCTGGGGGTCATAGGATGCCGAGGGTTGAGCTTCTTCTCAGTAAGAGGATTGAGAATAAGAAGAGAAATCACATTTTTTATATGCCGTAGCACTTATTGCACCCAAATTTAGGAGTTAAAAAACCTCATATCCTTGAAAAATTTCTACTTCAAAATAGGATGCATTGTCTGTGATTATGCCTATGGTGGTCATATAAAAAAACAACAAAGAAAAGCCTCAAATATTACATAATGGCTTTAGATCCCAAATGGACTTGACAATCTTCATATAATGGATTTGGTCTATTTTGCATGCCACAATACTTAGGATTGAAGCATAGACCTATTTCACTATACACATGGTGAGACTCATTTACAATCTATATCACATGAATCATAGCCAAGGCCTTTCCAAATTCAATTACTATTTATAATTTTGTGCCATTAATATTGCCAATAAGTGTTGGAAAAAAATTATGGTGTCACATGAAAAAATATGCATCTCAAACATAGCATTTAAAGTGCAACAAAACTTGTTTTTAATTTGATTGAAGTTCCATTTGCATCATGCAATCAAATTGTTATCTATAAAACCCTATCCCTATCGTTAATACAAAATCACATCATGATGTGATTTACATTGTATATGTCCTTTTTTAACCTTTAATTACTTTCTCTACTTTCTCTTTTTAAAGTTGATGTCAAATTATATTATGTTATGTGGACATGAAATATTATATTTTATTTGCAACCCATAGTGAGTGAATTCCTTGTAATATCAAGAACAAATCTAATTCTCATACTAAGATTGAGATTATTGATGTTTTATAAAAATTTTAATTAATTAAAAATAATTCAACATGCATATTCATTTTTCATTTTCGTTTTATATTATACCAAATATTGCTTTTTAAAATTTTTAATTTTATTTTTTATTTTAAATTTGATAATAAATGTTTATTAGTTTCTATCAACCCATATGTTAAACTATTCCAAAATAAATAAACCTAATTAACTGAAGTACTACAAAAAGTTTAGGGTTTAAAAAATTTGCATTCCTTGAAATAGAATTTTGTGAAGTAAAAGGAACTATTTGCGCTTAGTTACTTCTTGATGACTTAAAAAAGAATACAACTATTCGTTTAAATATTAATCCTCATAATAAGGTCACATGGAAATAAAAACCATACTTATAAAAAATGACAGACATCTTGATGACTTAAAAAAGAATGCAATTGCTTGCTTAAATAATTAATCCTCATAATAGGGCCACATGGCAATAAAATTTTAGAAGGTATTAATTCCAACTACTCTCTATTAATGCAGTAGCTAGATTAATCTAGAGGAATACAATGAATGTTTAAAGTACAGGTTGAGTGGGTCATCAACTATAGTTGGCGTTGAGCGGCTACAGTTGGCGGATTTAGGTAGATAATAAATAACCGTAGGTGAATCGCTGTAATGAGTTTTGTATAAATGTATGTGCCTTGTAATGTAATAAACATGCTCATTTTATGAGTCTTCCAGTTTCTAAGTTGGTATCAGAGCTGAGGGTTTCGGAAGAGTGGAGAGCTCAGGAGTGTGGGCTGTTTTGAGTTGTGAAAGGTCACCCTGTGGCACTGTGTGCGCGGTCCAGAAGATAGACCTGAGGCGAGTTGTGAACTTCGAGCGCTGCTTGGTTGAGTGTGATCGTTGTGGAGTGACTCTTCATTTTTATGGTGAATCGGTGAGGTGTGGTGTTGGTGATACTCTCACTTTGAGGCCGAGTAGCAGTGTGAGTAGCGAATGTGGAGCTGCGCTAAAAATAACATTGTTCAAAAGCGTGGTAGAGGTGTGAGCAGATAAGTGGGTTGCAATATGTGAAGCAGTGTTAAAATTTTGGTAAGATTTTAAAGCATCGAGAGAGAGATGATTGTGGAGTTTTGGTGAGGTTGCGTGACTTGTAGAAGTTCGAACAGGTTTTGTTAATGTGTGCACATCGAGGAGGAGATTTGTGTCTTCGTCAACTAATGCCTATTGGTGATGCCCGGTGTTTGGAAGGTGTTGGGCGATGTGTTCCAAGCCAAGAAGGAGTGAAAGAAGCGTTGATGTGTGAAAGTGATCAAATATTGATTCTGTATCTGTTGTTGAAGGCTCAATGCCGCCATTGCCGCCTGCTGTAACATAAGGGCGAGATGTGAAAATCGCCAGATTCGCTGAAACAATTGTGAAGTTGTTCCTTCTATATGTTATTTTGCAGAATCCCATCCTGCTGTTAGAGTGAGCATTGTTGCCCCATTTCAGAGTGAGTAAAAACATCTATGTGCCTACGTTCAGTTTAAAGCGGTTGAGTTTGAAGTTCTGTGTGTAGTGTTTAGTCTTTGAGTCTCCACTCTCTCTGATATGGGATCTGTTGCGTGTGGAGTCACAAAGTGTATTTTGAAATCTTGCCTTGCATGTTGTATTGTGCCTTCTAATATGTTGTTGGTGTGGCCTATTGTGTGGACTTAGTTGGTGCTGATTGTGGAGTAAAAGCTTGTGGCTTGGCATAGCCTAGTAGTTGAATTTTCTCTAATGGCAATAGTTGCAAAAGAATATGAAATGCTTCAACCAACAGTAGATTTGAATCAGCAAGAAGAATTTGAAGACACTGATGCAATATTGAAGCGATTAATGCCAGTTTTTCCAATTTTCTCAGGTAAAAATTTTAAGCTTTGGGCAATTAAAATGGAAGGATTGCTTGGTTCAGTAGATTTATGGAAATTTTTCCAAGAAGCTTCTATGAATTTGAATGATAAGTGTAGAAATGCAATAGCATTGTTTCTCATCATATCAGCTTTAGATGAAAATATTTTGTTTAAAATTTTGTATGAATTTGGTGAAATATGTCATGCAAAAATATTTTGGGATATTCTTAAAATGAAATACAGTATGGAGGGTAGTGCGAAAGCTAAAATTGATGAAGGTGTTGTTGCTAAAAGTGATTGGTGTTGAAAGCATCATAGCTGGGATTAAGGGTGAAAGTATGTCCTTAAAGAACAATAAAGTATGTGATATTAAGGAAATTCTCTGTGATGCAGAAACATATGAAGTCAAATTTGATGACAATTATGTATCCCATGATGATTGGTTCAATATGATGCATGAAAAGCATTTGAGTTGTTGTTTGGTGAGAAGCGCTGCTTACCTCCATACACAAATCAAATGCAGGACAACATGTTTGCAACAATAGAATTGACGAAAGAGGTTGAAGACATGAATCAACCAACAAAGAGAAATGAAAAAAGCAAAACTCTTTTCTAAGAGCACGATGACAAAAATCAATATGGTTTTGAATCTAATGTTGTTTTTGAGTGTGCAGATATTGACAATAAGGAAGAAACAACAAAACATGAATTAGATTACCTTGTTCGGGATCTTGCATTACATCTCAATCCGAAAAAGGTCACTGATAAGGAGCAGAGGAATTATTTTAGGAAAGACAGAAAGGTGAAGCTGAAACTACATCAGCAAAGAAAAAAAAACAAGCATGGAGCCTTTATTAAGAAGGCAAAAATGAAATGTTTTGTTGTAAGCCTAGCTGAGACTTAGACCAGCAGGCATATCAATTAAGAGTATGTTTGTTATATAGTTGGAATTAAGGGGGAGTGTTGGAATGTATTAATTCCAACTACTCTCTATTAAAGCAGTAGCTAGATTAATCTAGAGGAATATAGCGAATGTTTAAAGTACAGGTTCTAGAATTCGGCGGGTCATCAACTATAGTCGGCGTGGAGTGGCTATAGTCGGCGGATTTAGGTAGATAATAAATAACCGTAGGTGAATCGCTGTAATGAGATTTGTATAAATGTATGTGCCTTGTAATGTAATAAACAAGCTCATTTTATGATTCTTCCAGTTTCTAAGTTAAAAACCATACTTATAAAGAATGAGAAGCATCGGCTGCCAAATAATTCGCCAAAGTGAGCCTTCCTAAAACTTTTTTTTCAAGGCTGCCAAATAATTCACCAAAGTGAGCCTTCCTAAAACTTTTTTCAAGGCATCCGCTGCCAAATAATCTGCCAAAATGAGACTTCCTAAAATTTTGTTTTTTAAGTAATTAAATTTTTTCAAGTAATTAAATAAGAATACAACTGTGTGTTTAAATAATTAATTCTCATAAACTGGTAAGAAAAATATATACAAGTCGAATTTCAATTTTAGTGCAACAATAACAAGTAAAGTAGAGGAGACGACTTCTCCTCCATTTAGCTAAAGTAATGAGAATCTTCGAACCATGTTCCTGGGGATCAATCTCAACAACGAAATCATGTTCGAATGGACAAAAAAACATATTCAACGAATTTGGACCACTAAAAAAAGTCCATGTCTCTTTCTGTCGATAAAACTGGTTCAAAAATTCTCGGTCTCATTCAGCTAATTAATAAACGAGTCAATGAAAATTATCCACTTCAATAGCTAAATGAATGAAACTAACCATTAAAAAAATCTCGATCTCAATGACGTAATCAGATCCGGCAGACCTGAAATTTTTTTATTATCCATCAACTCCGAAATGACATGTGCGTTAGCTAATATATTAAATTATGATCAAGATTTTCCTCAACAGTTAGATGTTTGCATTCACAGAATTGGCACAGTAAATGGCTACGGCAGAATATCCCGAATCCAGTGATGGTATCGCGCCAATAGTACCAATTGGAGGATAGCATTTACGCAAATGAGAGAAAATTCAATCAAATCTGTTTGTTTTGGCAATGCCTCCCTTTATTGCAAGCAAATTCATTAAAATATAATTATTTTGGCGAGGTCTTCCCCTTAATGCAAGCAATGTCAATCAATCCGATTAATTTGGCAAGGGTTTTCCATTCAGAAAATATTTGAACAACGTTAACGCCCTGGACGGTTGAAATTCCGGAACTTCATGCACTGCTCCTCTTAACGGTGGCAAATGTCAAACCCTTGTAAATCACAGTGTATCCGCTGACCTGCACCATTAATGGGAATACAGATCAAATCAATATTATCATCAGGATTTTATCGGTAAGACTAATGTGGCTGATTTGATTCTTTTACCTCGTCGCCATTAACCCACGGGTACCATGGAGTACATTTTGAATATAAAAGTTGGTGTAATAGATTGGGTTTATTTTACTATATATCTACTTCGTTTATAACTATTAAATTTCAAACTATTCTAAAATATGCAATCTACATTAAAATGTACTAGCATTGCGAAAAACTTTGTAATAGGATGAGATTAAGGCCATAGCTTCAATGTTGGTTTTTGATTGCCCTGGAATATGTTTCGGATTTGTAAAAATGTTCTGTTAATTTGCCCTTACCTTTGCTTTTCTGGATGCATTCACTCTACAAGTTTTTGTGCCTTAAAATTGTTGAAGCCAACTCTGGAATGTAATATCCTAAAATCAATAATTAACCTTAGCACCTTCATGAAAAATTAATATATCCCTCTAAACTAGTGCAATTATTTTAAGGGTAACAATATGCAATTGCGCTCATCACAGTTTTAATAATAACTATTCGAAACTAAAATCTTGTGCATCATAGATAGTTATTACAAATGACACTACCTGCATAACTTTCGCCTGCTATGGAGTTCCAGAATTTATACTATTGAACTAGGTTACCAGGAAAGCATACGAACCAGTTTACCAGGAAAGCATATGATTCTTCGTCTGGAATAGAACAAAAACCCAGTTAAAAAGTTTAGATTTCGCGACATCGCTTAAACGCGTATTTTTTCCAGAAACCAAACAATTCGCAAGTTACTCGTTCGTTTATCGCCAGTTTTCGTATAAGTGGTCTGACAGAAAATAATAGGGGTGCGGATTTGTCTACGTTGAAGTGGTTTCTCTTAAACTGTCAAAACTTTCTCGACTCCTTCATTCATGGTTTCTTTGTGCAGTTTAGATTTCTTAACATTCGCATTGTATTAAGAATTAACATTACCACCATTAGACAAGAGCTCTGAAATCTACGGTCCTCAAAGTCAAGTCGTCAATAACTGAACTAGAGTGATGCATCTCCTATCCGTCCTGCATGAATACACAATCAAAGAGACGTGGAGAGCATCAAGATTGTGGGAGAGCAACCGATTAGCTATCCAAAGCGAAACGCACGACAAATAAACACGTTTGAATCCCCAGCGAAAGTAGTTTGTATGCAACCGTCATGGCATTCAAATCAATGGATCATCTTAATTCAATCATCTAACAGAATATATAACGGTACAAATTATGACACGGAGACATTTAGGATAGTTGATTTCAGAGGGAACGCCTTACGGCGTAAACATGTGTGAACAAATTGCGAGCTCTTAGGGCATTAATAAGCCAACTCTGATTCTTTTTTAAATATGATTTTAGTTTTATTTTATATAAATTAATAATGCATGTATCAAAGGTTAGTTAGTAAGTCTAGATTTTTCAAATAGGTTTTTCGATTAAAAGGAAGAATCAAATTTATTTTCATCAATCTCACGCTTATTTTATAGAAAGTCATAAACTAAGATTTTCCAAATGGATTTCTCGATTAGAAACAAGAATCAAACATAAGAGCTAGACAATAAAATAGGATTTTCCAAATGAATGTATGGAGGACCATTTGACGGAGCTGAGACATCACGGGTCCCACTACAGGTTGGGAGTCGGTACCTATCATCATGATTTAGACTAAATAATGATCCCAACTCCTCCCTTAGAACTGACTGGCAAAATATCAATTTGAACAGCCTATTAAAATTAGAATCCAAGTGACATAAACAATATAATAAAAATTTATCACACAAAAGACGGGAAATCACTGAAAATATTTTCTAAACTTCACTGTCAGTCAACTATATAATGTTAGTAACTTAGATTCATTGATGTATATATGTTTCTTCGCTGATCTTCTAGAAATTAAAGAAATAAATATTGTTCTGGGCAGCCTTATTGTTCAATTTAAAATAAATATATTGTGTTTCTTTCAATATCAGAGAAGGGAGCCCAACAGACAAACCATTAAATTACTAAATATAAGCACACTGGTATGAGGGAGTTCCTTTGTGTTTTCTTCCACCTCCAGCTGTTTGGTGGGAAGACATAAGTAACTTCAATTTTTGTTTAAGACCACCATCCTCCTTAGTGGTATGCATTGGAAATATAAATCTTCCAAAAATGTGCGTGCTTTTGTAATATCGTGTGTTATGCTATGTTTATGAATGGCTTATAAAGAAAACTAACTATTTGTTTATTTGTTGCCTTCCCACTCTAGCAATATCCTTTATGGCCACAAGAAGAAGCATAGAGTCACTGTCAACATTTTATCTCACGCATTTCTCATTCTTCTTCTTTTTCCCTTCCTTGTGTCTAATAAAGCCGTTAATGTAAGCATAGAAGAAAAACATCATATCTTGATAGAAGATGAAAAGCATAAAACCATTGTATTAAAAAATATAGGAAAATACCAACATAATAAAAGTTGACTCACATCCCTTGTGCTCAGATGAAAATCAAAGATTCAAAGATTCATAAATTAAATACACAACTTAGAAAGAAACATGTATTTAATATTCCATGGAATAGGGGATAATTTATGTTGTGTGGTTGTTTATCCCATTGATAAAATGTGCTATGTTTCCATGCTTATCAGGACAAATGACAAGATCCTTGGATGAGATTCCCATGGAATGAAAAGTCATCATATAATCCTCGTCATCGTTTTCTCTCTTACATAAATAATCAACATCCCTTGTATACTCTATGATAATGGTGAAGTCCTTTATATTATTATTTGCCTCCACTGTGAAATTACATCAAACAAAATTTAGCTTCTCAGATAAATTACTTCCTAAGATCATAGATGTAACATAACGTGCATTTATGCTATCACATAAAAGAAAAGAAACACTCCATACCCCTCACAATGGCCATGGACAAAAAACAATGTAGTCCATTCTCCCCTTCTACACATTGTTTTACAAAGTTCAAGAGCAGTCTTATCTTCCTTTGACATCACATGTATGAAAAAATTAGAGGATGAATTAGCAGCTCTATAGCTAAAAGTAACTTTGACATCTTATTTAAATATGAGGGTGGAAAAATTAGTTTGTGCAATCTATGTGAAACCATTTACTAGATGGCCCTGAAATCTCTTTTGACCTATGTTTATTATTCTTGATTAACTAGATTTAGTGTAAGATAAATATGTTTTAGGCAATTTATTTGTTTGATGTTTGTGATTTGAAAAGAAGAAGAGATTGGATTTCCACGTAGATGCTATCTAGATCCCACCCTTTTCCTTCATGGCCTTGTTAGCTGATCTTGGAGCCATGTCAGGCCTATAGGTATATTCATCACTGAACTCTACACCAATGGAGGTGAGTGTTGTCGTAAGAGATCGAATATGGTCCAACCTTCTAGCTAGATCTCATGTTGGCAAAAAAGACATCAACATTATTTTCTCCTTAGTGAGAATCAAGCTTTCAGTTCATCTCTTGGGTCGCCTAAACTCTTAATTGATAAGAAAAATATGTTAGGAAAAATAACAATGGCATTTTATGCTTATCAGGAAAAAAAATAGTAATTCCAGGATAAAAATTCATTTTTGAAAAGTAGGAATAACAAGAACCAATTCTCCTTGGTAATTGAAACCATAATTAAATATAATCTTAATGTCATATTGAATAAAATACTAGATTAAGATCTATCTTAACAAACTTAAAATAGTGAATGTAGAATGTTCAATGTATATGACACCAAAATGAGCCTTACCCTTGCATGGGGTATTAGCGTCACAATTTTTTTAAATTTGAAAGAAGTCAATGATTTTAGTCTACACCAAAGGAAATTATGCACATTGACATGGAACTAATTTAGTGTCACTTCCATAGTAAATTTCCCAACCAAAAATAATCCAAATGAATAACAAAAGACTACCATTTCAGACCTTTTAATTTTCCTTTGTGGGAACAACTGTCACAAAACCACTTCCCAAAAGGCACTTCGACAATGATGGGGCAAAAGAAATACATGTGCAGACTAAAATAATTCACGGGTCCCACTCCAAGTCAGGAGTTAGGACCTATAATCATGATTCAGCTTAAATAACAAGCTCAACTGCTCCCTTGGAACTAACTGGCCAACTAGTGGCCCAAAAAGTGAGGTCACGGTCAGACTTCCTTGTCTTCATACCAGTCAACGTTGATGAAGCAAGGTATCCATTGATGTGTTAATATAGAATGTAAAATGAAGTGACAATACTTAAATAAAAGTTTGTAGGTTTTAACCTTGTACATAAATTATCTTCATATGAATTCTAAAAACAAAAAATAAACAATGGAAAAAGCATAAAACATAAAACAGATACACACAGGGATTTTTCCCTAGATCCCAAAATCAGGACTACCAGATTGATTCTTCATTATATTCTTTTCAATGTTACAATACATATATATACATGATGAAGTATCCATAAACCCCAATCCATTAACCCTAGATTACAACATATCCGTAGTTCCCTTGATTGGATACACAAAATACCATGGACATAAAACCATCATGCCCAAAACCATGTGCTAAATCCATGCGCAAAACCATAGGTAGGTCCACCCTCCTATACAGGCGCTGCTCCAAACCCTACGCATAGGGACTACTGCCCCCCCCATGATCCCCCTAGTTGTGGAAAGAATATAACACACACCCAACATTCTCCCACTTGTTGTTTTCTTTCCACAGGCGTCCATAGGAGAGCTTAGTCATTGATCCGTCTCTGCAATGCCCATTCTTTCTCAACACGAAAGGGAACTTCTTAGTGGTCACAAACTTTATCAATGCATTTGCATTGTTCTTCAAAGTGTCCACCTTTTCCAGCAAAACCCTTTTGTCCTCAAACGTATCCCTCACAAAGTGATATTGAACGTCAATGTACTATGTCTTTGAATGGTAAGCAGGGTTGTTTGCCAAGAAAATTGGACTTTGGCTGTCATAGTCTATCCTTATAACTTGTTGTACTAACCCCATACTTGAACACAATCTTTGCAACCAAATTGCTTCTTTGCTTGCATGAGTGGTTGCCATTTATTTTGCCTCTATAATTGAAAGGGCCACTATAGATTGTCTCTTACAAAGCCATGAATGTCCAAAACTTTATCTAATCATGTTCTTCCTTGGTAGCACAAACCATAATCACTAGTGCCAAGAAAATACCTGCGAACCGACTTCACTACTGTCCAATGCTTCTTCCCTAGATTTGACATAAACCTACTCAATACTCTTATTACATGTGTAATGTCTGGTCTAGTACATACCATTGCATACATCAAACTACTGACTGCACTTGCATATGGAACATAGGACATGTCATCTTCCTCTTCTTATGTCTTGGGACACTGTTCAATAGATAACTTTACAATTATAGAAATAAGAACCTTCATCCTGTGAATCTACTGCTTCCCTCACCGTTCTAGGATCATCATTAGTAATAGATAAAGAAAAATTTGAACAAAAAACAGATGGACTATACCTTTCTGGTTGCCTTCTTTTTCGAATTGGTCTTCTCACAACTAGAGTTTGTGGCTCATCATCTTCTAATTCCTCTTCTGCTATAGAGTCTGATTCTTTCTCCTTTAGCTCAAACTCTATCTTCTCAAGTTACTTTGGTAGGAGTTCATGTTTAATAACATCTTTCACCTCTCTAAACACAACATCTTGTTTGTTCACAACCTTCCTTATTTGTGGGTTCCAAATCTTATAACCTTTTAAACCATCCTTATACCCAATAAAGATGCACCTTTTAGATTTACTATCCAACTTTGTTCTTTTCTCCTTTGGAACATGTACATATGCATAACATCTAAATACCCTCAGATGTGAAAGAGAAGGTTTCTTACCAGTCCATACCTCTTATGGAGTCTTATCCTCCAATGTTGATGAAGGGGATTTCTTGACTAGGTAACACGCATTCTCCACCGCCTCTACCCTGAATTCTTGTGTTAACTTGAGATCACTAAGCATGATTCTTTCCTTTTCCATCAACGTCCTATTCATTCTTTCTGCAACTCCATTTTGCTGAGGTATGTATGAAGTAGTCTTCTACCGTTCTATACCTCACTTCTTACAAAAATCTTCAAATTCCTTCTTGCAAAATTCTCCACCGTTATCTGTCTTCAACACCTTTATCTTCTTCTCTATCTAGTTTTCCACCAGGGCCTTAAATTCCTTAAACCTATGAAAGACTTCTGATTTATTCATGAGGAAATATATCCATGTATTCTCTAAGAAGTCATCTATAAATAATACATAGTACACAGACTTACTTAGTGATGGAATCGACATAGGTCCAAACACATCGTTGTGTACAAGCTCTAATATATGTTTCTCCCTCTTAGCACTAAAGGGGAAACTCACCTGATTTTGCTTCCCATATAGACAATTTTTACAGAAGTCAAAATCCAGAGAGCAATTAGACATACCTACCATACCTTTACCATGAAGTATTGAAAGGCCATTCTATCTATAATATGTCTAAGCCTTTGATGCCATAGCATGGTATTTTCTCCGGAGACCACTATATTTTCTCCTCCATTTTCAGGAACCACAAGACTGTGTCACCCATCAATAACAGTGTTGCCTTGAACCTTGTACAAAGTTTCAACCTGAACTCCCCGCATCAATACCAATGCTTCCTGAACCATCTTGCAGGTATCTTTCTCGAACATTGTTTTTACATCTGCATCATCCAATTTGCTTACAGAAATCAAATTTTCGGCCAATGTAGCATATGCAGAACACCTGAAAGTGTTCTAATACTTTCACCTTGCAACTTCAACTTGAGATTTATGCGTACGACAATTCTAGCCTTCCTATCATCCCTTAGGAAAACATCACCACCATCATATTTATCATACTCGCAGAACCACTTCCTGTGGGGAGTGAAGTAAAATGATGCACCTCAATCAATCAACCATGCTTCATGATCTACATGTGTACTTAAAGAATAATCCAAGTACACATCCCCACCTTCATCTGAGGTAGTTTTTGCCTCTATAGAAGGAGCATCATCAGATTCCTTTCCGCATTTCTAGCACACCCTTACAGATTTTACTGGAGATTTAGATCTCTCTCTAGATTTAGATCTTCCTCTTGAAGACTTATTTTTGTTTCTATTATAAGACCGTCCTCGTACAAACAACCCATCACCATTCTGACCCTTCATATTTTTCCATCTCATCTCCTCCAACAGAAAGGATGAGACTATTTCATCAAACTACAAAGCAGTTGCATTGCTACCTATTGCAATAATTAGACTATTCCACGAATCTGGTAAAGAACACAACAAACTAATGCACTTATCTTCATCTGAAATTTTAATATCAACAGATAACAACTCGCTTACAACAGTGTTAAAGGTGTTTAGATGTTCTATGACTGAGTCTCCATCCTTCATCCTTAGGTTATATAGCTTTTTCTGCAGGAATAATTTATTCACCAGAGACTTAGATTGATACAAAGTCCCTAACTTGTACCACAAAGCCTTTGCCGAAGCTTCGCTCGATACATTCAATAATACTGAATTTGAGACACACAACTGTATTGTGTTCTTTGCCTTCTGATCCAACTTCGCCCATTCTTCAGCTGACATTGTTGTTGGTTTAGTACTAAGATCTACCGTGATCCACTAATTTTTATCCACCAACAGATCCTCTATCTTGAGTTTCCACAACTCAAAACTCTCACCATTAAATTGATTGATCTCTATCTTTCCACTGCTCACCATCTTCTTTCACCACAAGAATCAATCCCACAAATCTCCCACTGAACAGGGTCTACCATAGGCCCGAGCAAAACTTCTCAGTAGGAAAAGCGTCCCTTAGAAGCCAAAACAACTCTCATACCAAATGTAAGTTTTAACCCCGTACCGAAATTAGTTGCACACGAATTCTAAAAACAAAAAATAAACAATGGTGAGAGCATAAAACATAAAACATATATACATAGATATTTTCCCCTAGATCCCAAAATTGGGACTACTAGATTGATTTTTCATAGTATTCCTTTCAATGTTACAATACATATATATATACATATCGAAACATCCATAAACCCCAATCCATTAACTTTGGATTAGAACATTATCGTAGTTCTCTTGACCAGATCTACAAAATACCATGGACAGAAAACCATCATGCCCAAAACCATGTGTAAAATCCATGCACAAAACCATAGGTAGGTACGCCCACCTAATATAGGGTCCAAAAAAAATCCCAAGACACTGCCACCCCACCTGCTATGTCTGGCGCAACGTACAGGGGGGCTTCCGCCTACCCTATGACCCCTCAGGTGTGATGTAGTCATGGAAAGAATATAACACACACCCAACAAATTTTAAGCTACATAAAAGTTAAACTATAAGTAAAACTTTACCAAATTCTTCTTAAATATCACATAAAAAATGAGTATTGTACTATTAATATGATAGGGCCTGCATCATTTAATTGGATGTTGTATAGGATGACATTCATCCTCAAAATCAGTAGTTGAGGATGTGGCGGTGTGCTAATGTCACCACTTATAAAAAGATTAGAAGCAATAGTTAACTTAGCAAACTCGAAAAAAAATCCATGATATGGACTAAAAATTTCATGGTATAGACTAGATTAATAAGTTGGAAGGGGATCATAAATATTACCATGCAAACAATGACATAATAATAATAACATTACATAAACTTATAATATTATAAATTCATAATTTCACTCTATCTAAATCCAACTCCTGATATAGTCTTTTAAACATATATAAATATACATTTTAACTTATAATAACTAAATATATGGTTTTATTCCTGAGATATAAATCAGTTAGTTTGTATGGGTCGGCGGATTAAAATCAGCTGTAATGAAACATTTAAATTAACCCTTACCTAGTGAAAACATCCAGCAAGTAGATAAATCATTTTTCTTCTAGCATCACAACCCTGATGATAGGATAGATACTAACACTAACACTAGTCCGTTCTCCATTCATTATTACAACATTAAAGTCATAATCGTGGGATGGGTTGTTCATAATGGGACCGGGATCATATTAGTCACTGCCGCTGGATGGGTTGATGATGCCGGGAGTAGGAAGGCACCATTATTCAATTTAAAGCTGTATTGTCAGTTGAGTTGTGATGGAGCCCAACGACGCGTCAAAAGCGATATCGTGGAGGCATACCTGACTGCTATCCATGAAGCGATTCCGTAAACAACGATGTAGATAGACCAGCTGAAGAATTTGGGGGATAGCACTATATCATTTAGGCTTGCAATTTTAGATGGCTGAGAATTCGTGCTGCGATTCCACAATAAATGATAACAATAATAGAATCCAATCAGATAACATCCTCAGAAGTAAAACTGCTGGCAGTTATTTTCCACAATAATGATGATAGTACTCAAATAGTGCAATCAAATTTGACCCATTTGACGGCATTACTGTTTGCCCGTGTCCAACCGCCCAAAGGAAACAGTCAATTTATAAACTCTGCAGATGCCGTCCAACCGACCAAAGGAAACAGTCAATTTATCAACTCTGCGGCTGCCGTCCAACCGCCAAAAGGAAACCGTCCAATTTCTCAGTCGCTGACGCGTTTCACACCTTTTTCTTAGCCCTCACTCTTCCGTTCCTGGTATAAAGTGCTGCCGACCACTGGTATAAAGTGGTTTTAAATTCCTCAACAAATTTTATCAGTGTAAACTCCTCATCAGTGTAAACTCCTCCACCAGGAGGTGAACGAGGTACGAAGGCCGGTGCATTTGTAGAGAGATGATGATATCATTATCATTATCACTACAATTGATAGCTGCGCTTCGTCAAACTGATTAAATTTGAAAATCTAGTTTTCATTTTAATAAAGAAAATATATGGTCATTTAATTGGTAAGAGTATGTACCCCTGCCAGTTTGTGTTCGTCTCAAGATATTTGAGTTGGCAGATGCGACAATGAACATAACTTCATCCTCTTTATCTCATGTCTGGCGACGATGCAACCCTTTTCCTATACGCATCCCCTTCTCTTCTCAGTGGTTGTGACTCCTGACCTTCAAAAGTAATGGCACTGCACTTCGTGCCTCTCCCAACAGTGCTCTCACTGCCACTTGAGTCACCCTTTGTCCATGCAAATATCTACATATTCGAACCTAACTCCATCCACCATCTTTGGCTACTTTATTTTACCAGCATCTCCTCCTAAGCTACATATCATCGTAAAACATGGTAGAGATAAGAAAAAACAACATAACTACTGCAAATCACAGTAGTACTAAATTTAGTACTCCTATGACAATTTTGTTCTCATACGGTTTCATTTCCTTAGTCCTTCTACGGACTCAAGCCTACTGTAGATTTGGTTGGTACTATATTAACAAAAGCGAGAGAGTAGACTTGTAGTCTTTATCCAAATATGTTTGAGTAATTTATTATATTGAACAATGTCATATTTATATATCAGATTTTGTTTTAAAGTATATATTTTATTTTAATTTTAATTTTAATAATTGGTTGAAAATATTTTTCTATTATATACATTTAATTTTCTTTATATGAATTATATAACCTAGTGATTAGCAAAGTTGATATTGGTATAACTTGGCATTTCCACATGATATTACAAATTGTTGGCATTTATATAAAGGAATAATGATTTATTGGAATGCACTAGTACCAAACTATTATAACAACAAGTATACTAGGTTGAATGTAAAATTTATCTTTCAAGATTCTACAACAAACAATAATATTCATAGAACATCCAACCAACCCATGGCCCACTCGTCTAGGTGTTAAAGAACTCCCTAACAAAGGCTACTAAACAAAAATTATCCAAGTCATCAAGGGTACATTATGCATGCCTATCCATGTCTTGCAACAATATGCCATTTACATGTTACAAATATACATATACATACAACAAGCTTCAACTCATGGAGACGTGAGGTACATACTCTTCTAGAACACTTCATCAAATGAAAACAAGAAATATAAATTTGTTATAAGTGCAATATGTAGATCACATTACAATATGGTCACTAGTGTGTTTTATTCCTCACAACTTACACAATTTTACCTTGATTTGTCCACTCTAAATATAGAAAAATGTTGAAAGAGTAGAAGGTGAATCTCCTTTGAATAAAATGACATCAAAAAGTAAATAATTTAAAGAACTGCACATAGATAAATAACAATGTGCATTAATTGAAAAAACTACAAAATTTGTGCTTAATGTAAAAAAAGCATAGAAAAATTGTGTGAAAAAATCTTATAAGTAAATAAATTGGAGAAATGCCACTAAAAAAATACAAATATTATAAGACAACTTCAACAAACATAGGGACATTAACATAGAAAAATACTTCAAACTTAATATCCTATGGAGTATAACAGTGATTCATAGCACAGACTAAAGGCCAAAAAACTCACACACGTTGAGATATGACAAAAATATGAAAACAATGAAAGTAGACCACGAGTAATGATTATGAGATGTGAAAGTGGTGAATCAATATTTCACTATGATGCAATTAGACTTAAAAGAAGTTAAATGGAAAATGGTACCCACATGAAGAGGTTGACAGTAGAGTCTGCTAAGCAACTAACCCTTAATGTAGAATGAACAACACTATAGTCATGATATTTGATAATAAACACTCAAATCACACCATTTTTATTGAAGGTGGTTTTTTCTAGCAAGGAAAATTTATGCCACTTCCATTCATATTACTGAAGATCTAGTAGTGAAGGGGCCACAAACATCTGTAAAAACTTTTCATGACCAAAATTCTTAACAATAAAGAATTCTCACTTTACCCTTTAACTATTTCATCCATTTGTTGATTTAAGAGCTACATTTCAACTATTTCATAATCTATATATTAAACCATTATTTTATTTTATTAAAAAATTAATCTTATTTAATCGTAAAATACCATTAATGGTTTAATAAAGTTAATTATCTTCGTAAGATAAACCTTAAATTACAGAAAAGTATAGTATATTGTTTCATGTAAACCATTATGAAAATATGCTACTAGAACGAATATACAACATGGCTTAAATATTAAAAGTAAGCTCAACAATGACCATAAATAACAATATAAACTCATTTTTTGGGGAATATAGAGAAAGATAATGACTATATAAAACACTTAATTATTTGGTAAAAATGAAAATCCAACTCTTTACCATCTATTAACAAAGTATTTCAATAGACATGGTTTTTTAAATAATAATGAAAAATCAACCAACATTAACAAATAGTAACCAATAATATATATCTTTATCATAAATTAACAAATAAATTTTAATACCTCTAGGCTTCAACTATTGTTTTAAGACCACCAACCTACCTCTAAAAATATTTGATACATTTTAATCTCTTTAGCACATTTAGTGAAGTTTCTATCATCTCAATTGATGTTTGTGTGTTGTGTCGCTTGAATTTTCCACATAAACATAAAACCTGCATTTTTTGAGTTATATCTTTAATACTACTAGTGTACTTTTTCTACGTTAATACCTTGTTAATGAATATATGGATTTTGTCGAAGGAAAAATTTGCAGACAGGGGACGCGGATGAAGAGCTAGGGTTTCAGGTTTCTGAGCTCCATGGAGGCACGCAAAGGGGGGAGCTCCACTCCCTCCTATAGGTAGGCAATGGCTAGCCGAGGTAAGAAACCAATAGAATCCATCAGAGGTCCTTCACAAGAAGGGAAAAGGCATGTGGAAGAGGATAAAGATTTAACCAAACCAAGGGAGGACAACAACACAAAAGAAAATGAGGATGAAGACAAGAAATAGGGAGTAGAAAACAAGGCACAAAAGGGGTCATGTAAACCCAAGGCTAAGGTCACTCTCAGAGTAGTTTTAAAAGATCCTGCTCTGCAGGCACACAGGGACCACATGCGAACCTATGCTATCATTTGTAAATTCATGGGATTATGGCCCACTAAAAAGGCATTACAAACGTGGATTAAATACCACTGGAAACCAAAAGGAAGCATAGACATACATCTTGGGTCAAAGGGTTTCTTCACTATGGTCTTTACAAATATTGAGGACAAAGATAAGGTGTTTGAAGGAGGACCCTACTTCTACACTGCAGCAGGCCTCTACATGTGGCCGTGGATGATGAATTTTGTCCCAGAACGAGAGACTTTCACTTCGATCCCAGTCTGGGTAGGACTCTACTCCCTACCTCTTGATTACTGGCAAATGGAATCATTATCTGCGATAGGAAATAAACTAGGGAGTTTTGTCAAAGCCTTTAAGGCCACCAAAAGGGGAAAATACACTTCCTTCGCACGAATATGTGTGGAGGTGGATCTCTCTGGAGCTCTACCGGATGAGGTCATCTTGGAAGTTTTTGATGAAGAATGGATGCAAACAGTAGATTATGTACATATTCTTTTCAGGTGTCGTAGATGCCATGAGCATGGGCATCTATTTAGAGACTACCCTCTCAATAAAATAGAGAACAAAAGTAAAGCAACCATAATGAAAGATATTGAAAGCTTTTAGAAAGTGGGATATAGAGAAAAAGGGGGCAAAATGGGACCAAAGAAACAAAAAACATAAGGACATCATGTCCATATGAATAGGTTCCAAGTTCTCGAAGAAGAGGAAGAAATAACAAAAGTAGATCACGTAATGGAAGGAAGCCTAGGGGAGAAGGAGAAAGAACAAGATAGGGAACAAACACAGGATACTAATAAATAGAAAGAGACTAGGCTGAGCAATGGAAAACTTGAGATGGACCAAGAAATGACCCAAAGTGAAATGGAAACAGGGGAACTACAGGAGATTCTTGATAGAGAACACCTAGATCTGGAAGGGTTCTTGAAATAGGGAACCATGGGAGGGGTAGGCTCATTACCTCAAGAAGAGTTCAACAGAGTACAACAGTTGTTCCTAAGGAAAATCAGGCTAAAGGGCTAGAGAGGCAAAGAAACAATGAAAGGCAGGGCAACGAAGGTGTGAAACTATGAAAACCACACTAGGATTAGCTCCTAAAAACTTAGGAAATAAAAGAGGAAGAAAAAAGCAGAACGAGTTATTGATGGAATGTGGAAAGCTGATGATAGATTCAGGTAAGATGAAAGACCTAAGCAGTTAATCCTTTACAAATATTTAATGGTGAAGTTTACATCTTGGAATATTAGAGGTCTAGGTAGTAAAAGAAAACAAAGAATACTTAGTAATAGAATGAAACAAGAAGCTTCGGATATGATCTTCACCCAGGAAACTAAATGTTCCATTCAAAAAATAAGAGAAATTCACAACAAATGGCTCAATAGATTTGAGTTTCTAGAAGTTAAAGTAGATAATATAGTAGGAGGCATACTCACTCTTTGGAACCCCCAAAAGATTGGCATAATAGATGCTGAGGCATCTAGGAATTATTTATTAGTGGTTATTCAGCTTGTGGGAGATAGGGAGACTTATCTGGTCACAAATGTTTATGGCCCTTAAAGAATGGATGATAAACTCAAGTTTCTAAACTCTCTTATGGATCTAAGAGATAAACATGTAGGAGTACCATGGATCATGGGTGGGGATTTCAACATGATCAAATCACTTTCGGAGAAAAAAGGGGGAACCAGAACTTTAAGCAAAGCCTCCACAACATTTCAAACTTTTATAGATAATATGAAGCTAGTTGACACTGAGATGAGTAATGGCCTCTTTACATGGAACAATAAAAGAGGAGGAGAGTCTCAAGAAGCCTCAAAGTTAGACAGCTTCATAATCTCAGAGGACCTTATGCTCACCAACAAGGAAATGATAGCTAGAATTCTCCCCTTTGGAGGCTCAGACCATTAGCATGTACAACTTGAGGTTCAGGGCATTGGTACCCCTAAGAACAGACCTTTTAGATTTGAGAATATATGGCTCACCCACCCAAATTTCATTAGCAACATCAAAAAATGGTGGACAGAAGATCTGCATTTTCAGGGTACAAGAATGTTTCTGCTACACAAAAGACTAAAGCACATCAAGCTCAGACTTAAAGACTAGAACAAGAATGAATTTGGAAATATTTTTGAAGTGAAAAAAGCTGTTGAAGACAAAATGTAGGAACTCAATCAAGCCCTTATCAAGGATGGCTTTGACAAAGTCAGAAATGATGAAGTTACCAAACATCATCAAGGCTAGGAGAATTTATGTAAACAAGAGGAGATATTTTGGAGACAAAACTCTAGAGTTCAATGGCTAAAATAAGGGGATCGAAACACTAGATTTTTCCACAGTTCCACCATGGCGAATAGATCTCATAATAGGATCCCTTCAATCAAGGACGAAGGAGGCCATCTTCTTAATTCCCATGAAGATATAGAAACTGTGTTATTTCAGCACTTTCGAGGTATAGCAAAGGAAACCATTTCAGACATAGATCATTTTATCAAGGACTTAACAAGGCATATACCTAGGCTTGTTAAAAGAGAGGATAACTTCAATCTTAATAGGCCAGTGACTAAAGAGGAGGTTAGTGAGGTACTCAAAGAAATACATAATAGTAAAGCGCCAGGCCCTGACGGTTTCAATGTGGATTTCTTTAAAGCTTGCTGGAACATTTTTAAACAAGACATTTTGAATGTGGTGGAAGACTCCAGAATGAATGGAACCATTTTGAAGGTGCTCAATACTTCCTTCATCTCCATGATCCCCAAATAGGACAATGATCATACTCTAGACAAGTTTAGACCCATAGCTTTGTGCAATGTGGTGTACAAGATAATATCCATGGTTGTTGCTAATAAACTCAAACTACTGCTTCCTACTCTAGTTTATGTGGAGTAATTTGGTTATGTGGAGGGAAGACAGATTCTCAATAACATCATTCAAGCGCATGAGGTGGTACACTCATTGTTAAGCAATAGGATGGCTGGCATGATCATGCAATTGGACCTAGCCAAAGCTTACGATAAGTTGAATTGGATCTATATCAAGAAAGTCCTTATAGCTTTTGGGTTTGATCATAACTAGGTAAGATGGGTCATGGCCCTGGTGACTTCTTCTAGCTTTTCAATTATGGTTAATGGTTCTCCTTCCAAGACGTTTACTCCTTCAAGAGGCCTCAGGCAGGGAGATCTGATCTCTCCCTTTCTCTTTATCCTCATGATGGAAGGACTTGGTCGATCAATCAAGCATGCGAAAGAAGTTGGCAACATCAAGGGTCTCCAACTTTTTGAGACTGGTAAGGCTTTGATCCATCAACAATTTGTTGATGATACCATGCTGTAGGGAATCCCCACGGTCAAAGAAGCTCTAGCTTATAAACAACTCATGTGTGACTTTGCCATGGCTACAGGTATGGAAGTTAATCTTTCCAAATCTAAGATTTTTTTCTTTAATACCAATATTGCTATTCAGAGAAATATCTCCAAAATTCTAGGCTTTCAAAGGGATGTCCTTCCCTCCAAATACTTGGGAGTTCCTCTAACTAATAAACCTTTGCAAAAGAGCAATTGGGAGCCGGTGATTAATAAGATGCAAGATAGAATCAGGAAATGGACTATTAGATCTTTAAACTTTGTTGGTTGATTAATGCTAACAAAAGTTGTTCTTCAATCAATCCCCGTTTACATGTTATTAGCCCTTCCATCTCCAAAAGGAGTTTTGCAACAATTTAGAACCATTCAAAGAGACTTTCTTTGGGGTAAGATGGAGTAGAGATGGGCCTTGGTAGCCTAGGATAAGAATTTCAAACCTAAAAACCAAGGGGGTCTTGGATTGGATGATCCAGAAGTGCTAACCAAAGTTTTAGGGGCAAAATTAGGGTGGCATTGGGTAAAGGATCCAAAGACTCAGTGGGCTAGTATCTAGAAAGAAAAATATGCCAACACTATGCAAGATAATGATCACATAAGGATGAATGACATCATAAAAGGCTCATACATCTGGAATAAGGCTTGGGAGAATAGAGGCTTGGTACAAAAATATAGCTTCTAGGAAATCAGAGAGGGAGATCTTGCTTTGTTTTGGGAGGATAAATGGCAACAAGAACCTACATTGTTAAGAGAGGACTTTCTGGACCTCAAGAAAGAAACTGATTCCAAAGGGTTACTTAGGGTAAAAGATTTTTGGATCAAACTAATAGTGAAGGAAAATGGAGAACCTGGAAAAATATAGGTTACAGGGATGATGGCCCCTTGAAAGCAAAAGATGAGGCACTTCTGAAAATGTTGGACCAAAGGAAAATTTTAGTGACAAGGGGGCATGACCAACTTCGATGGGGTAACAATAATGAAGGTACCTTCAATCTTAAGGAGGAAAAAACACATACTCCTGGAGCTGGAATCCAATGTACCAGACAGGGTTTGGCAGAACCTATGGAGGCATCAAGGTTCGATGAAGATCAAACTCTTCATGTGGATGGTTCATCATAAGAAAATTATGGCTTGGGAAAACATTCAGAAGAGGGGTTTTATGGGTCCTTCCAGATGAAAGCTTTGTGAAGCCTAGGAGGAAACAATGGAGCACCTTCTTAATAATTGCATTTTCACCTCCAATTTGTGGGATACTTTTGCCACTATTTTCCAACATATAGATAGGGACAAAGGAAGCATTAGCAACACCCTAAATAACTGGAGACGAAACTACTCTGATTATGAATTTCTTTGCTCAGCATGGGATTTAACGCCAAGCTTCATAATATGGAATGTCTAGAAAGAAAGGAATAACAAAATATTCAAAAATGAAAAAAGTTCCTCCCAACGGATTTTTGAGTAGATCTTAAGACAGCTTAAGGAGATGGTAGGTACTATTGTGAGAACTTCCTCGAAGAATCCACCTTCAGAAGCTGAAATGCAGATACTTCTTTAGTTGGGAATGTAAGGACTCATACCACAGGGCTTGTATAGGAAGGTAATGAAAATGGACACTAAGCAATATTACTGGCATCCCCCCCGGAAGGCTTTTTGAATTACAACATTGATGGGGCCTCAAAAGGCAACCAGGGTACTGTTGACTTTGGAGGGGTGTTAAGGGATGAAAATGGAGGCATCCTTTTTATTTTCCACTGCCATTTGGGAAGAGCCACTAATAATATGGTGGAATTAATGGCTCTTGAGCACTGTTTAGAATTCTTGAAGCAGAATAATCTCTATAATATAATAGTTTAAGCTAATTCTGAGTTAATCATTAACTCGATCAAGAGAATCAGTTATGGCATGGAGCTGGAAAAAGTCTCAAATCACTGGAGGCTACTTCAAGTCTTTCAACGGATTCAGCTTCACCTCTTGGGCTTACGTACCGTGAGTTTTACCCATGTGCTAAGGACATCAAATAAATTGACAAACATCCTGGCCAATCAAGGGGTGCTCTACTCTAAAAGCAGGGTCGAGATGAGTTGGAAAGAGATGCCTTAGACTATATTAAAGGCACATTGTCAAGATTAGGTGGATGAGGACAAAATGGTGTTTCGTAATAGAGCCACGGTGATGGGGTCTAGTTGAGTTGATTTTTTTATGAAGTGTTATTTCTGAAGTGAGGTCATTTTTGGGATGCAGGTCACAGTCGGCCTCCTCAACCCTAGTGAGAACAAACTTAGTATTCTGTGGAGGATGTTGCTCAACAGTTGGTGGTTCTTGGATAAATGGTTGGGCAGAGGAATTTTCATCTTCCTTTGGTTTAGTCACTGGAGGAGATGGGTTGGTGTGAGGGGCCGGAATCCTGGCTTTCTCGACAGACTCAAAAACCCAGATTTTCTTTCTGTGGTAGCAATATCACTCACGGAGTAGTTTTTGTTTCATCGCAAGCCCTTCAAGATAAAAGTGGTTTTTCGGAGTTGGGAGTGATTCCACTCACAAAGCAGCACGTGGCCAGGGGACGGGAAGGAATACCACCCTCATCATGTGGTAATTCTTGGTGCTTTAGGCCCGTGCAATATGTTCCACAACCATTGGATCAAGCACGACAAATCTACGGTCAAGAATAAGTAGTAGCATGTTGGTGGGTCCAAGGTGTGCATCACGCGGTCATTCTCCGAGATTTTAAGTCTTGCAATATTTTCTCCACCGTTGGATCTGGGAAGGAGATTTGATAATCATGGAAAAGTATGCAGGTACGGGTAAGCGTTATCTTCTGTGATTGTTGCGCTTCATGGTGGGAATCAATGGATTTCAGGCAGACTACATGCTCAAGCATTATCCCCCCATTCAGACCCAGAATCCTTTTAGAATGGTCCCTATATCCTCATCGGGTCTGATTTTGATTTTAAAGTGGATGCATGCTCTTGCCCCAATTTGAGCCTCGTCCATCAAATCTCTGAGGGGGGATCGAACAGTCTCGGCTTATGTTTTTATTTCGTGTGTTTTGTAGTTTTGTTTGTGGGACCTTGGCTCAACTTTTAAGCCTTTAGCTTGATGACCTTAGCCTCACGTGGTTTGATATTTCTTTGGCCCATAGTTTCTTTGGGACTGTTGTATTTTATGTCATTTGTTTTCCGATTTAATGAAATAGAAGGTACGACTCTTGCTTTAGCAAAAAACAATATATGGATTTTGTCCATAGCTTCAAATTTCTATCAAAACCAAACCCTTCAATTCGGACACAACTTGTGAGATGGACTTCTTCTCTCAACAAACCACTTCTCCAATCATAAAATTATAATTCAATGGCAAAAATAATTACCCATATAAAACAATCTTAACGAGAGTTGCTTTCTTTTTATTTTTATGTGTGAAGACATTTTCAACTCATACTTGTTTTTCACATATATCTCAATCTAAAAATATGATAAAATATTATTTATATTAAATTTCATAGATTCTATAAAAGTATTCCAACAATGATTACTTCTTCCTTGGGCTAGTATTCACCTTAGCTTTGATACCATGTTAATTTTATTGTATGCTCTATGCTTGTAACAATTATTTGAATGTCATATTAGCCCAATAACGATTCCACTTCAGATTCTAATAACAATCACAATAAACTTTAGTAATCACTTAGTATTTACCTTAGATCATCATTGACACAAAATATAGATCAACATCTCCAATAATATGCATAAGAAAACAAGCCAAGGCAATGAACAAAAAGATTGAGGCTAATTACAGGGCATAAGAAGACAAGCCAAGACAATGAACACAAAGCTTTAGGCTAATGCCACGACAAAACCCCACAAAGGGAAAGACTCAACCAATTCTTCTTATTGAAAAATATCAAATGTTCAACAAAGAGAAAAGATTCAATTTATTACAATGATGAAAAATTCAAAGTCAATACTTTTACTATCTAAATAAAGATGACCAACCAATATCCAATGCCTAAACAATCAGCCCAATCTGATCTTGTCAAAATCTGCAATTTGAATTTTTCAACAATAGTCAAAGTGCCCTAACTAGACAAGTCAGCCTTGGTCAAAGACCAATCAAACTTCCTTGAAAGAGTTCAGTTAAAGAAACAATAAACTCAAACTCAAGAGCTGGTCAAAGTCAACTCAAAACAATGAAAAAAACCAATCAAACTTCACTCAACATTTTGCAATCGAAGTCTGCAATCCATCTTGAGGTTAACACTAGTCAACCTACCCAGAATACCTCGATCTATGTGCCAATAGATGCATCCTACCCAAACATAATATTCCTAAGTCAAAACATAATCAAACAGTCCCAAAAAGTTCTCGGACAATGTTGGTCAAAGGTGTTGAAGAGAGAGGTCAATGCAAAAGATTAAAAAAACCCAAAAAACCTTCAAGCGTGTGGAGAAGAAGTTGCCTCAATTGTTGTACGAACCCATCAGAAGAGAAATGTTTCTTTTGTATGTTGATGAGATGCCAACATGGAGAGATCAAATATTATATTTATAGTGAGAAAAGTGGGGGTCAAGGATCATGACTTTTCACCAATGTGTCAACTTGAAGATGGAGTTGACTTGAAGATGAGGTTGACTTGAAAAAGTACCATTTGAAGGTGTGAAAGAATTCTAATTTTGAGGGAGAACGAAGATGCCATCAAGAGTGAAGTATGGGAGTAATGAGCCATGAAAGGAGGGGCTTCTAAGAGGGGGAATTAGCCCCTAGTTGCACTCTTTAACAACATGGCATTAAACCCCCACTACACAAAAATAATAGCTTACTCATTTAAAAAAAGATTTTTTTTAGAAATTTAAATTAGATTATTTGTAATGAAAAATGGAAATAATTGAGTACATTAAAAAGAAAAAAAAAAATCAAGCTTATTTTCCAAATATGGAGAAAACCTTTGTAGTGATTCATGGGCGTGAAAATCATGAATAACACAAAAAATAAGAAGGAAAATGTTGGTAGGAAAAGGGGCAAGCAAGGGTATGCCTGAATGTAGGGAAAAAATCATTAACATGGGGGTATTTCAGAACATACTTCTGAATGGAAGAAGAGAAGTTTGCCTAGCTTATTTGGAAAATGATCTTCAACCTTTATTAGTGATGACAATGGTTGTTTGGCCTGAAATCTGTCTTAGAAAATGACCGCAAGCTCTTCTCCATCCTTCTCCAATAGTAGCAAAAGCAAAATGACAAAAAAACAAAAATTTCCTTTCAAACCCTATGATCGCGCCTTCCTGGCAACGTTTTTGATTGTCATGTGCTTTTTTCATGAAAAATCACTACTTTTTCAAAATGGAAACATATTTATTTTTAAGATAGGGCAAAAAATCAAAGGTTACACAAATAATCATGATCTTTCACCAATTTTATAAACATTGATTCATATGACATGTTCATTAGGTATTTTATTAATTAATCAATCTATTGAGAAGTACAAAAAGAACATAACTACTTTTTATCTGTGTATACTACTAAAACTATTCTAGAATATTCCATGGAAATTAAATTCCTACCATCCACCAAAAAATTATTGATAATTAAATTAGCATTCTAAAAGTCGTGTTCCAAAATAGACATTTTTTCGAGGAAAAAATCCTAACATGTGTATGACATTAAAATAAATTTAAATAATAATGATTTATATTGATAATTGTGATATTTTAAATGCTGAAACAAGAGCCAATCCTTCTATTTCATTAATTCAAAAGAAAGTTACATAATGTACAAAAATCAGTCTGTTTACAAGAACTTTGGAAAAAGATTCCCTTACCAATAGCAAAAACCCCCTCCCATCACCAAACAAAACCCAACCCATAGGAAACAATCTCAAAAGTCTACAATGGTCACCCCCGACCACACAAACTACGCCAAAGAGTGGGCAAACCCACCTGGCCCTACGATGCAACCCGAACCATCCAAACCATCGATCTGGGCTCTTAGATCCAATGACTAGGAGCCATATCGCTCCACCAAACACGATTGGATGATAGTGAGTGACGGAGGGTGGTATTCAAATCTTCCCTCTGCCATGGGTTGAAGACTCTATGGAATCACTTCCAAGAAAGAAAAACTGCTTACCATTCAAGCGACACCCGATCACCTGGAAACCATCTGGGGGGAGGTTTTCCAACCCGAAAACAAGAAGGGTGTAAATTTCGGCAACCAGAAAAACAAACCTCGTGCCCAACCTAACATTACTATGGACCCTGAAGCTGAGACAGTGCTGATATGGAAAATGCTGAACATGTTGCCGTCCGAAAACCTGGGGAGACTCCTGTTGACCTACTCCGGGGGTAAAACAAACCGATCTTTGCTTACCCTCCTTCCAAGTATATTCTGAGAGGCAGTGGAAGCTCTAGCTAGGAAAAGTCAATTCATACTTGTCACCCTTCCTTGATATTGAACAACTTCTCTGTCCTCTGCAGCTTGTTCCTCGCAGAGAGCCTTTAAACCACTCTAGGGAATCTCCTGCCACTTTATCGCCATCCTGCATTCAACATTAATCACACCTTGGTTGGCCAGAATGTCTGCTAGCTTATTGGCATTTTGACGAACATGGTTGAAACTAACAATACGAAGTCCCTAGAGGTGTTCTTGAATTCTTTAGTAAACCTGAATTAGTCTCCAGTGATTTGAGACTTTCTCCGGTCTAGTACCACAACTGATTCTTTTCACAAAGTTAATGATTATTTATGAGTTTGATTCTATAATGACATTTGAGCTATGGCTCTGAATCAGAATCTCTAGATATTGATCCAAAGCCATTAATTCCGCCATATTGTTGGTGGATCTACCTAAATGGCTGTGGAAGATTAAGATAATACAACCCTTTTCATCTCTTAAAACTCCTTCAAAACCAGCAGTTCCCGAGTTTCCCTTTGAGGCATCATCAATGTTGAATTTCATATAGCTTTTTAGTGGAGGTTGCTAGAAATCCTTCTCAATAACCATAGCTAAATCCTTTATTTTTATTCCTTCGGGAATAATCTCTTGCATTCTCAGAAGCCTGAGAGTTCTTAGCTCAGTCTCTGAGGGAGGATTCTTTGGGATGTTGTGAACTATGGTGCTGACTGTCTCCCTGATCTATCTCAAAATCAAATCATATAACCATAGAGGGTTGGACTTTTTCATTTTTGAAAATTCTTTTATTCCTTTCTTTCAACACATTCCAGATAATGAAGCCTCGCGAGAAGGCCCAAGCCAAATTAAGGAATTCATTCTCCAAAAAGTTCCTTCTCCACTTGTTTAGGGTATTTGTGATACTTCCTCTGTCCCTATTTGTCTATTGGAAAATGTTGGATAAAGAATCCCATAGCCAGGTGGTATAAGAGCAACTGTTGAGAATGTGATCTATAGTCTCCTCCTTCTTTTCACAAAGCTGGCATCTGGAAGGTCCGAAAACACCCCTTTTTCTAATATTGTCCCAAGTCAAGATTTTATTATGAAGAACCAACCACATGAAAATCTTGATCTTCATCCAACCTTGGTAATTCCAAAGGTGCTGCTAGGTTTTTTCTAGAACACTGGAGTCAAGCCCAAGGAGAATACCTTTTGCTTCCATTAGATTAAAGGTACCTTTATTGTTGTTACCCCATCTCAATTGATCCTTCCCCTCTGTAACCAAGATCATCCTTAGTTTTAGTAATCTTGGCAGTGCCTCTGCTTTTATTTTTATGGGGCTACAATCTCTACAGTCAATGTTTCTCCAGCTTCTCCATTTTCTTGGTATTTGAGAAATATCACATAAATCCTTTACTTTATTTAACCCTTGGGAATCTGTTTCCTGCTTGAGGCTTAAAAAATCCTCTTTTAACAACATTGGTTCTTGTTGCCATTTGTCCTCCCAAAAGAGTGCTAGATCCCCTACTCTGATTTCCCAAAAACTGTTTTTTTGCACTATGCTTCTATTATCCCAAGCTCTGTTCTAGATGTAAGAGCCCTTTATGTTTCCAAACATTCTTATGAGATCATTAGTGTGCCAAGAGCTGGCATATTTTTCTTTCCAGATCCTTTCCCAATGGGCTATTGGCTCTTGAATCCATCACCACCAAAGCTTGGCCCCTATCACTTTACTAAGGATCTCCTGGTCATCTAAGCCTAGTTCCAAATGGCTCTTGGGTTTGCAAATTTTATCCCAGGAAACCAGGGCCTATTTCTTCCTTGTTTCCTCCTTACCCCACAGGAAATCTCTTTGAATATTCCTGAATTATTTGAAGACACCTTTGGGAGCTAGGAGAGCTGGTAACATGAAAACCGGGATAGATTGCAGAATAGCCTTTGTCAATACCAACCTGCCAGCTAGGTTCAGGGCTTTGATGGTCCATTTTTTTACTTTATCCTACAACTTATTTAGCATCGATTCCTAGATACTTTTGAGCATTGGTTTGGCCGTGAGAGGAACTCCCAAATACTTTGAGGGTAGGGAATCCCTTTGGAAGCCGAGGATTCTTGAGATATTTCTCTGAATAGCAATGTTAGTGTTTAAGAAGAAATTTTTTTATTTAGAAAGATTGAATTCCATACCTGTGGCCATTGCAAAAACATTAAGGATTTGATTGTAGGATGAAGCTTCTTTGACTGTAGGGAATCCTTACAACATGGTATCATCTACAAATTGTTGGTGTGTCAGTGGCTAAACATTCTCAGTTAATTGAAGACCCTTGATTTTGACCATATCTTTGGCATGCTTAACAGACCGACCAAGACCTTCCATCATGAGGATAAAGAGAAAGGGAGATATTCGGTCTCCCTACCTGAGGCCTCTAGAAGGAATGAAGATCTCTGAGGGAGAGTCGTTAACCAAAATTGAAAAGCTGGAAGTAGTCACCAGAGCCACTACCCATCTAACCCAATTTTGATCGAACCCAAAGGCAATAAGCACCTTCTTGACGTAGATCTAATTGACCTTATCATAAGCTTTGGCAATATCCAATTGCATGATCATCCCCGCTTAATTATTGCTAGTGAGAGAGTGAACCACCTCATGGGCTTGAATAGTGTTGTTTAAAATTTGTTTGCCTTCCACATAACTTGATTGTTCCTCAGACACTAATGAAGGAAGGAGAGGTTTGAGTCTGTTAGCCACTACCTTGGATATTATCTTGTAAACCACATTACATAAAGCTATGGGTCTGTACTTGTCTTCCATTTGAGTTGAGTCTTGTTTGGGAATCAAGGAGATGAAGGAGGTGTTGAGGGATTTCAAGATAATTTTACTACCCTGGAATCCTCTACCACATTCAAAATATCTTGTTTGACTATATCCCAACAAGTTTTGAAGAAATCCACATTAAAACCATCCGAGCATGGTGCTTTTCCATTCTGCATGTCTTTAAGGACTTCTCTAACCTCCTCTTCAATTACTGGTCTATTTAGGTTAATGTTGTCCTCTCTGGACACTAGATTAGGGATATATCTTGTAATTTACTTTATGGATTGTTCCCTGTCTGGATTGTTTTCACGGGTGATGTTTTTGAAATGCTGAACAAGCACCACTTCAATGTCCTTATGTGTGATCTAAAACTCCCCATTCTCATCCTTTATCGCTGAGATTATGTTGAATGCTCTATTAGCTATAGTGGATCTATGGAAAAATCTTGTATTGCACTTTCCTTCTTTAAGCCATTGAACTCTAGACTTTTTCCTCCAAAATATTTCCTCTTGTTTGCGTAGGTTCTCCCATTCATGATGAAGTTTATCAGTCTGCTCACTTCTGTCTTTGTCAAAGCTGTCTTTGATCAATGCCTGGTTGAGTTCCTGAATTTTTATTTCCACTGATTTTTTGTCGACAAAAATGTTACTGAAATCCTTCTTATTCCATTCCTTGAGTCTGAACTTAATGTGCTTTAGTCTTTTATGATGGAGGTACATTTTTAATCCCTAGAATTGCAAGTCTTCATACCACCATTTTCTTATGTTACTAATGAAATCCATGTGGGAGAGTGAGATATTTTCGAACCTGAAGGGTCTATTCCTGGGAGAATCCAATCCCTTGATTTCCAATTGAATTGGCCAGTGATCTAAGCCTCCAAAGGGAATAACTCTTGCTGTAATTTCGTTATCTATAAGCATAAGCTCCTCTAATATCATGAACCTGTCTAACTTAGAGGCCACCTGTGATTCCCCTCCTCTCTTGTCGTTCCAGGTAAAAAGGCCATTGTTCGAATCTAATTCAACCAATTTCATATTATCTGTGAACGATTGGAACGCTAATGAGTCTTTGTTTAGTGATTTGGTACCTCCTTTCTTTTCTGAGAGAGATTTGATCATATTAAAATCCCCTCCCATGATCTAAGGAATAATAGCCTGTTTGTTCCTGAGATCAATGAGGGATTCTAGCAATCTGAGTTTATCATCTATTCTTTGAGGACCGTAAACATTAGTGACCAAGAAGGTTTCCGAAACCCCCACTGGTTGAACGACTACTGATAAGTAATTTCTAGATGCCTCTACATCTATTATGCTGATTTTTTGGGGATTCCAAAGAGTGAGAATGCCCCCAGCTGTGTTCTTTGGCTTAACTTCAAGAAACTCAAATCTATTGAGCCATTTGTTGTGGATTGTTTTATTTCTTGGATGGAACACTTCATTTCCTGGATGAAGATCATATCTGGCATATCTTGTTTCATTCTAAAACTAAGCATTTGTTGCTTTCTTTTACTACCTAGACTTCTTATATTCCAAGATGTAAACTTCATAGTTAAAGATTTGTAAAGGAGTAACTAGTTAGGTCTTTCAACTTACCTAAATCTATCATCAGCTTTCCACACTCCATCAAGAGCTCTTTCTGCTTTTCTCTACCCCTCTGCTTTCCTGCATTTCTAGTAGATAATCTTGGAGTTGATTTCATTATTTTCACCCCTCTGCACTCCTACTTGTTGATGGTTTTTCCTTTATCTGACTCCCTTTCCCGAGTTTTCCATAAAAACAACTGTTGTATTCTATTGCATCCATCTTGAGGTATTGAATCTATCCCCACTGTGGTTCCCTGCATCAAGAAACCTTCCAGATCTAGGTGCTCTTTATCTAGAATTTCTTGAAGTTCATGATCCTCCAGATTTGTTTCACTCTGGGTAATTTCCTGGTCCATCTCTACTTCTGTTTCATTCGTCATGGTTTCTTCCTTATTATTAGTATTTTGTGTTGGGTTATAGTTTTCATCCTTCTCCTTTTCATTAGGGCCTTCCTCCATAGTTTGATCTTCATTTGGCACTTCTTCAATCTCTTCCAGAGCTTGGAAATTATTCTGATTGGCCTTTTACCCCTCATTATGTTGTTTCTTTGCTCCTTTTTTACCTCCTTTTCCTCTGCTTGCCACTTTCTGAAAGCTTTCAGTGTCATTCATTGTATTCAGTTTTCTTTTGTTTTTTGCTTTACTGAGAGGGCAGTCTCTTATCAAGTGTCCATGTTTGTGGAATTTATGGTATCTAAATAGAATATGCTCATAGTCCATCGTTTGCACCCATTCCTCATCAAAAACTTCCAGGATGACTACGTCTGGAAGAGCTCCTGATAGATCCATTTCCACATAATTCCTTGCATAGGAAGTATATTTACCCCTTCTAGTGGCTTCCGAAGCTTTGAAAAATTGACCTAGTTTGTTGCCTTTGGTCACAAGTGATTCATTTTGCTAGTAATCCAGAGGTAGAGAATAGAGCCTTACCTAGATAGGGACTGAAGTGAAAGTCTCCCGCTCTGGAACAAAGTTCATCACCTAAGGCCTCATATAGAGGCCAACTGCTCCAAAAAAGTAGGGTCCTCCATTGAATATTCTATCTTTGTCTTCAATGTTTGTAAACGCCACGGTGAAGAATCCCTTTGACCCAAGATGAAGATCGATGTTACCTTTGGGTTTCCAATGATACTTGATCCATGTCTATAAAGCCTTTTCAGTGGGCCATAATCCCATGAATTTAAAAATTATGGTGTAAGTCTCCATATGTTCCTTGTGCTCCTGCAGTGCAGGATTATTTAACACTACTCTTGGAGTGATTTCCGTTTTGGGTCTGCAAGGTCCCTTTTGTTTTTTTCCCTTGTTCCCTAGTTTTTGTCTTCTTCCTCCTTGTCGTTTGTGCTGCTATTTTCCTTGGACTTAGCCCCATCTGTCTCCTTTTCATTATTTATGTTTTCTTCCTCTGTAGAACCTATGACATTTCCCAGATGTGACTTGTCTCTGCTCGCCACGACATCTTTGTAGGAGGGAGTGGAGCTCCCTCCTCTGCAACCCTCCATTACGGTCAGACTCTGAAACTCTCAAAAACCCTATGCAACTTCTGTCCTCCATTTGCTGGTCCGCGCCTCTTCACGTTGTTGCATCCGCGAAAGCGATAATTGTGATATTTTATAACATATAATTAATAGACATATAAAAACATAAAAAATAATATATATATATATATATCTATATATCTATATATATATATATATATATATATATATTAATATATATATATATATATATTATATATATATATATATATAGATAGATAGATATAGATAGATAGATAGATAGATAGATAGATCCTAAAACCGCATAGTATTATCTATATCACATTTAAAAATTAAATTATAAAATTAAAACATAAATCCACCTATCCTGCTAATATCATTACATTCTAAATATTCGTAGGCCACATTATTTATTAAAAACAAATTAATAATGATGATCAATTTCTATGTTTTCTATTTAATCACATTAATAAACTTCTCAATTTATGCTTACCTCCCATTACACCTTATAAAGATCAATATGGTACATAATCTTTATAAGCAATAAGAAAATCATTAAATTATATACTAAACATTAATATTTAAAATGATGATTTCATACTATACACATAAACTAATAAATAATAAACATACAATAGGTCTCATCACTCATTAAAACATATTCCTACAATAATTAATTACATTAATAAACTTCACAACTTATTATTACCTCCCATTACACCTTATAATCATCAATATGCTACATAATATTTATAATCAATAAGAAAATCATTAGATTATATACTAAATATTTAAATAATTAAAATGATGATTTCATACTAAACACATAAATTAATAAATAATAAACTTAAAATATACCTCATACAATAATAACTTTCTTTAACTAATCTTACATCATTTCTTTCCAAACACCTCATAAACACTAAATATTCACTAAACTAACAAAACTATTCTTTATAACCATCCCTCATAAACATCAAGAAACTACACAAGCTAACATAATATCATTAGATTAAAAATGAATTAATTAAATATTTACAATAATATTACATGTTCAAACACATAAACTAATAAATGATAAACATTCATAAGTAAATAATTTTTCAAAAACATATTCAAATCAGAATTCCAAAACAAAAAAGAAATTAAGTTAAACACAATTTAAATAGGTCTCATCATATATTAAAATCATATTTATATATGTATATATATATATATTATATATATATATATTATAAAATTCCACTACATCTAATTAAATAAAATTCCTACATGCACTAATAGAGTAATATATTAAATTAATAAGTTAAATTAATAAGGATTATGCACATTATTATAGATTAAATTAATTAATACAAATATTTAGCCGACTAATTTTTTTTCCAAAAGATTATTCACCTAAATACATACAAATCGTTAGCTCTTTTACATTAAATATTCTCAAGATATTAAAGCATTCCCCCTAATGATGGACTCACTTTGAAGTCTAAAACATTGGGTTAAAAACTCCTTCACAGGTCATTCCACACTCTTTCATTATAAAACATGTCAAAGAAAAGTGGGGCATGTTTATGTAACTACATGTATTATCATGGTGTTAATAAAACTAAAAATAAAATATTTCTATATATGAATATGTTAAATTTATATAAATATAAACAATATTATTAATAATGAGTATAGATTCATCTTAACTCTAGGGGTATCAAGCACAGAGGGGAATCAAATCTCTTGCGGTGCAAACATTTCCTCAAATTGCGCTCAAAAAGAAGTTTTCATTTTGAGAGGTTTTATTCCTCTTGGGGCTTGGTAGATCCAAAGTTAAGATGGATGTATGTTGGTTATATTGTAATTTTGTTTTTATTAATAAAACTATCTTGACTATATAAATTATATGGTTGAGAAATAGTATAGACATCAAAACACTTACCTCATGATACATCTCATATTGTTAACAAAAAAATCCTTACAAATTAACTAAATTATAAATTTATTTTGAATTGTTATAATTATTATAATTGTTATGGGAGGCAAGAGCAAGAGTGCTTATCCATCACCCCAATGAAGAAATTGAGATACAATATGCATGGGGCTTGGGAAGTGCCACAAATAATCAAGTTGAGTTTCTGTTTTTGTGGAAAGGGTTGGCTTTGGTTATTTCACACAAAATACTATAGTTAATGGATTGTGGAGACTCAGTTATAGTCATCCAACACGTATGCAAGCCCAAGAGAACTCTTGACAACTTCAATCTTCAATTATTCAAAGAATAAGATTACAATTTGTAAAATTTGAGACTATTGAGTTTTATTAAATAAAGAGGTATCACAATTTAAAATGAGCTAGCAAACAAAGGAATCATCCTAGACCAACAGATATTAGTCCATGATGAAAGAAGTGGTATGTTTAGACCATTTCCATGAAAATTTCAAATACAATTCAAGGTACAAAAATATTGTAAATAGTGAAAAATGGGAAAATATTTGGATTTCGGTTCATTGTCGCCAAGAGAACTCATCTCCATGATCTATGAGTCCTCATTCTCTTTTCTCAGATCTTTGGTTGATCAATACTCTCATTGGGGTCGAGGCATACGCTCACACTTGCCCTGGCCATGTGAATACAAGCATGGTGAGGGATAGATGGAAGAAGATCATGTTCTTAAAAAATGGTGAAGGAAGTTGAGAGATTCTACATTCAAATATGAAGAGAGGATGTCATGATTGGGGCACAAATATTTAATAGAGAATAACAAGGATATCAATCTCAAAATCGAGTGTCGAGACAAGAGAATTTGTATGGCAATCAGATGCATTAAAAATGACAGGAGAATTTCAAGTTGGGTGGGGGTTTGTTTGCTTGGTTATAAGACATGGCTTGTTGTCATTTATGATAAACAATGGATCTATATCTTTGAATTCACAATTGGTGAGGAGGTTTATATTGATGGTGCAAACATGGACAAATCATTGAGCTTAGAGAAGGAAGAATTTAACCAACATTTGGGATATCTTATTGCAACAATAAAGTATATTTCCATTGTTAACCAAGCATGGGGACATGGGAGCAGTGGAGACACAAGAAAAATTAGATATTTTGAACCAGAAAATAGCCTTGCTTCAAATAAAGGTGGAGAGATTGCAGGAAAAAAGTTATTTCCCAAAACTCTGTCTCATGTGAATGGAAACGGTGGGAGGAAATGGTGCAACAGTTGTGGAGTATTTAAGAAATGGGGTGCCACATTGGTGGTGGCTCCAACCGAGGGCTTAGCGTGGATGAAAATGGATGCAAATCAGGTGGAAGTATCTCTACTGCAACATAGACAGGATAATGAGAACAATGACGACGACAACTCTGAACCTAGTCCACCCAGTGCAGGCTAGCATTTTTATGCTTTAAATCATGTATTATAGATATATATACTTGTAGGAGTATTTTGGAAAGTATATAGGAAAAATAAATTTAGAGTAGGAGCATTTAGTTTTAGAAAATTATATATTATAGAGAAATGGAACACATAAAATATTGTAGAAATATAATCAAAGAAAATGCATAAAACAAGAGAGACACAGATATATGTGGTTCACCCAATTTGGGCTATGTCCATGGAGAAACAACCAATCCTTCCTTTTATATTATCTGCCAAAATGAAGAGATACAACCTACAACAGATACATTGTAATTCCCTCTTCGCTCTCACATAATCTCCTCTCTCTTTCTCGCTTAGAATACACACATACATAGCCGCAATAAAATTCTCCATATATAACGAGGGGTTGCCTTCTAGGGAAAAAAACCATAAATTAAACATAACTTCCACTATCATATTTCTACCTAATGAATGGCCCAGATTGACTATGAAATTAAAACATTTTACAAGGCAATTTTACATCTATTTTTAGCTTCAGGGGTGTTGCTGACCCCACTAGCGGTGTTGTCGCCCCATTACGAACTGGGGTTCAATGCGGTGATACCTTTGAATAAAGAAGATAATCAGGCTCCACACCCAAAAGTTTGAAGTCAAGCTCGTTTTGGATATTTTTGAATTCATCTAATGAATAATCAGTTGTGAAATCAAGCTTATTTTGGATATTTTTGAATTCATCTAATGAAGAATTAGTTGTGAAGTCAAGGTTGCTTTTATATTTTTTGATTTAGCTAATAAAGAATTAGTTGCAGATGTAAAAGTTTCTCACCTTAAATTGAGACTGAAATTAATACAAAAAGCCTAACCATTTTGTTTTTTAATATTATATATATATTGTTATTTGTTAATTATATAAAGAAATAATATATCAGTCGAAAATATTTATATTTAAGAAAAAACATGAAACAAGATTTTTAATCATGGAGATTCACTCAATGATACATGGAGACTCTTAACCTATAAATGGGTTTTGTTACAGTACCATGGGATAATGCCTTTTGAGATAAATATCAACCTTTGATTTGTGTATACTACTAAAAGTATTCTAGGATATTACATGGAAGTTAAATTCCTACGATCCACCTAGACATTATTGATAATTAAATTAAAATTACCGAAGCCCGTTGAAATATGTAACTAGGTTCAGTCTTCATAATGACATGTGTAATCATGATTTTATTTATGTAAGGAAAAATAAAAATATTTATTTTATGCTTGAGTCATGGGTTTCATGTTCACGAAATTTTATTTTATAGTTCAAGCTCCCATTCTGAGCTTTTATGATTGGTTATAAGGTCAATTAAGTCATTTTCATGTTTTGAAGACACATTTGGGCATGTTACATATTATAAAATATAGTTTATTTGAGTCATTTGAAGAGTGAAAAAACCTCCAAGACCTTCTCACAAGTACTACATCAAGTCAGTGTTCAAACGAAGATGAAGTTCATTCGAGAAAAGGATGTCATCTTACACAATTGCACAATTCAACTAATTTCATGGGCAAACTATTATATATATAGAGGTATTTTCCTCACTTGAATACCATTCGATCAAGCATCCAAAAACAAGAGATCAAGTGCGAAAAACGCAAGAAACGAAGCTTGTCATCAAGCAAATAAAGATAGAGAAGAAGCTAAAATAGTTCTGATTTGTTTTGTGTCAAATACCTTTCACACATGTGAGGAAATCTAGTGCCATATACTGCAAAAGAAGCTGAATTCATCAGAGTCATCTTAGAAGGCTGAATTAATGAAGAAAAAAATGTCATCTTACAAGTTGAATTGCAGAAGAAGGAGACTCCATCTAAGTGAAGGGAATCAAGGGATAAAAGATTGGTGTTTACCTCTCACACGTGATACAACTAGAGCTTTTGAAGAGGCCTGCAGGTCTAAGTCAATAGGATGAAATTAGAAGGGAATTTGAGATCAAAGGTGAAGCAAGAAATTTGAATAGTATTTACTCAAGGAAGAAGAATTCGTTCAAGGAAGCCTTCTGAATTGGTCTTGGAGAGGTTAGTATGTCAAGGGTCTTGGTATTGGAATTCATCACTTGAAGATTCTATAATAAGAAGGATTTGTTTGGGTTTTCCTTTCAAGTTGGAGAGATTTTGGCCCTCGTTGATCGCCTACATTTTTTGTTCCTTGTCTCGTGCTCATTTATGATTTGGTATATATTTGATGATAGAAAACACTAAAATAATAAAAGTGGATGAAAGAAGCTATTGAAAGACTAAGAAAAGTTTCATCACAAGAAGTTATCATTCAAGAAAATCAAGTCATCCCTCTACGCTAGATTTCTTAACATGGTATGAGAGCTAAGGTGACAAATCAAGGAAGGGCATATCAATAAGGGACACTCAAGAACTCAAAGAATAAATTTCTAGATTGGCATCAAAACATATAGAAGATAATCTCATTATCAATACATTTTGTAGACAAGGTCTACATTATCTTCTTGAAGGAAGTGTCAAAACCCTATATTGGTCAAAGAAGAAGTCTTGACTAGAAGCGGTCTTAGGATCCTCACTCAAGTAATCATCAACGAAAGAAGAACCTACCTCTACTAAAGTTGAAGATATCTACAAATAAAAGTAACTTAAAATCTACTCATCCAAGAGAAGAAATATCAAGGACATTGTCCTCATCATCAAATGATTCAATGTGACATCCCTGTCCTTGGAGTCAAGGATCACTCTTGAAGAAAAACATCTTCGTCAAGAAGAAGTTTTAAATTTCATATATCATTATCAAAATAAATATAGAAATAGGTTAAAGGAGAATCTTCTCAAGTAAGTATATTTATGTCTACATCTGAATATGTCAAAATTTCTTTTTGCAAAGAAAGAAACAAACTCATTGGGACTTCAAACTTTCTTGCATGGAAGAAAATGACATATCTAAACCTCATATAAAATGAGGTCATGGAACATGTTAAGGGCTCAATCATTAAACCTCCAAAAGAATATTCTCAAGAACTTGAAAGGTATATGAAAGGGGCAGCATGAGCTCAAAGGATTCTCATAGAATCCATCAAGGATCCACTCATTCCATATGTATCTAAACTTGAAACTTCAAAAGGAATATATGACAAACTAGTAGAGTTGTTTTTCATAAGAATTGTAGGAGAAGAAAATCATTAAGAAAACGATTATACAAGATGAAGATATCAAAATAAGAAGGAATAACCTCATAATTTATGAGAATATCTGAAATAACGGACCAACTAAAAGATCTAGGATAAATAATGTCTGGAAAAGGGATGACTACCATAGCGCTAAATGCACTACCAGAGGAATGGGGTAACTTTACATCAAGCATTTACTAGAAGAAGGAATCTACTCCATTCAAATATCTATGGTCACTATGTAAAACTGAAGAAACCATGTTGAAGGAAAAATCTAATGTAGGATCAAATGAGAAAACTCAAGCATATGTTGTATGGTAAAGAGAAAAGGGAAGCTTGGGAAATTTAGTCCTCATAAACGAAAGAAGAATATGGGAAAGGTTTAATGCTATGGATATTAAGAATATGGGTACTACAAGAGATATTGTCCTAAGATCAAGAATGACAACAACAAAAGAGGAAGGGAAGAATCCCATATCATTGAAGAAGTGGAAGAAGATGAAATAAAATATCTCTACTATGATTGAGATAGTCTTCCTCACCCATTGATTTTCAACTTTTTGTTTCAAGTTTTTATGTTGTAAAATATAACTATCATGGTAGGAATCATTAGAAGAGTTATGGGATGCATCATGTTAGTGTTGGACATTTTATGGTGTATGGGTCAATATGTAAGGGTTTTCATTAATGTCAAACAAGGATCAACATGATTATTGGGTGTTTGGGAGGAATCCTATGGTTTTTGGATTGCTTTGTAGAAAACCATCAGAGTAGCAGGCTTACTGAAGAAGCCAGAAAATGATGAATATAGTGATGGGCTAGATGGAATTCAATGGTAGCTACAGGCTTCTTGTAGAGAATCATCATAGTAGAAGGCTTATTGAAGAAGCCATAAAAATATCACGATGGTGTTGGAGAGTTAAATTGTCCAAGCACAAAGTACAAGAGTAAAAGAGAAAAGTGTTGCATAGAATATTTGCAACCATCTCACAAGTAGAAAATGTACTCAAAGCCTACATTAGACCCCATCCCAATGAAAAGTTATTTGGAAGAGTTTTCAAATGATATGAAAAAGCGAAAAATGGATTCCTCAATCAAAATATATGGTTAGCTAAATTTCATGGATTTGAATCCTTATGAAGGAAGGAATATCAGAGATATGAATACAGGAACATAGGAGGATTAGAGTAAGTGGCATCCTAGTGATTGAGACATCGGAATATTGGGATATCGGAGGTCCAGGACATTAGAATATCGGCATATTGGAGATGTGAATACTGGAACATCGGAGGATTGGTGCAAGTGGCACCCTAGAGAATGGGACATCTACGAATTGGAATGTTGAGATATCAAAGGATCACGACATCGAAATATCAGAACTTCTTAACTAATGTACTCTAAGAAGTTGCGATGTCCAGTCATTCTGATAAGTACTATGAAGCACCAAGAAATGTTGAAGTGTATTAAAAAAGGATTTCTTTGCAAAAAAAGGGTTGATGGGTCCTCTTCTCTCTCCTCTAGTAGGACACATGGAAACGTGAGATTGGTTTCGATAAAAAATAATGTCATATGATGTCAGCATGACATTGTAGTATGAATAGACCTGTGGCATGCTGATTCAAGAATATTGGGTACCCTAATGAGTCAGATCTAGGTGACATGTATCATAGCTATAAAGATGCCACGTGGAGTGATGATGTCATATCAAAGCTTGGCATATCGAAGGATGAAGACCTCAGAACTCTAGAATAGATGGTTATGGAAAAATTCTGATGGAGGGGGTTTCTGATATTGTATTAGCTCTTGGTCATGTAAAACTAAAGAACCAAGAGTGCAGAGTAGTAGCAAGGGAATATGGCTCAAGAAAGGAGCAAAACACCTTAGCACCTAAAAGCTAAGTTGCAGGTCACATTTCTCGATCCCGTGGAGGATAAATTCTCAAGGAGATCAGTTTTAGAGGAGCTAAAGACATTGACACTAAGGATTATCGAAACACTACACCACTGTGAAGTTGTGATATGGAGTTTCTTCGATAAGGAAGTACAAATAATTAAAGGATGTATGAGTAGCCAACTACGAAATTGAATGCAGGTACAAAGGAGTTGGTAGTTAAAAGGGGCTAAACTTGTTGAAGACTCTGTAACAAGAAATCAAGAACAATATTGGTAGTAGATATGAATTTGAGAGCATGAAGGAAGAAATTGATTGTTTCACATGCATGAATGGTTGTCATAAATATGAATAGAATGCTCACCTCTATGGACTATCAAAATCTATGGAATGATAAATAAGCATGGGACTCTCGAAGGAGTGTGCAAGTCACCTGGGAATTAATTTGTTGGGTCCCTATAATACTAGTGATTACACCATTACTATTGTATTTGTACCCCTTATTAATATTGTTGTGCTCCTATTGTCCCCATATTTTTATTTTTGTGCCCCATAGAATACCTCTATTGTTAATTTTGTGGCTTTATATTATTATTTTTAGGTTGACTGGGTTATATTGTGACTCCTTAGACTCCTATATATAGAAAGGAGGTTTTTTATTTGAATCATCCAAGAATTGTTCATTTATGTAATGTAAAGGAGGTTGCTCCCTCGAAGAGGCTGAATTTTAAGGCGTTGATCTATCTTTTCTATCTTTTTCTTGAGCTGGTTTCATAACATTTGGTATCAGAACTTTGGATTCTAGGGTTTCGCTGCTCCAAAGAGATCATCGTGGAATGTTTGCTATAACTTCTTTTCTGCGACATTTCAGAAGAGAAAATAAAAACCCATTTGAGACAAAATCGCACTGAACCTTGGGTCCGAATTTCAGAGCTTTTCACACTATATTTGTGAAGAAATGATCTGAGGAAATTGGTCTTTGTGCAGATTCCTGAATTACATGCCAAACATGTGACCTTAGGAAAATCATCATAACTTTCTCTCTGAGCATTGGATTGAAATTTTGTAAGAAGGTACAGAAAGACGACAGACTATAGTTTCTATTATATATTTGTCAGAGCCAAAGGTCAAAAAAGGGACACGTGGCATGTCATACAATTTCTCTCTACTGAATTAGTCTATAATCAGGTCACTGTGGGAGATTTGGCATAACTCTTCATTGGAGAATTCAATTGTGGTCAGACTAGTGGCATTGGAAAGAGGAGACAAAGGGCTACCATAGGTCACAATTTTATAACTGGATGAACCGAAATTACAGAGATACATCAGAGGAAATATCAAGCTCCTACAAAGTGAAAAAAGGTGTGTAGGTTTTTTAAATTTTTACTTAAGCTTGGCTTGAAAAATTATTTTGAAGGAATTAAAAGGGCATAGTAGAGCATTAGTATTGGTAACTGATGCCCCGAGCAAAGAAAATGAAAACACCTAGTAAGCAATCAGAAAGCTCTAGCATGACTCATGAAGAAGAGGAAGAAATGCTACATGATATATCAAAATTACAAGACCAAGTGTAACAAATTTCACTCTCACAAAAGCTAACAGAAGCTAAGATAAATGGCATGGAATCTAAGATAAAGGGTGTGGAAGCCATGATTGATGATTTGAAGATAGATTTGAAGGCAAATTTGATAAATTTTCTACAAGAAATACTTACTAATGGTGAAAGGGGAGTAAAGGAAACTCATGATGCAAACAAAGGAAATGTTAATCATGATTTTATAGACTCTAATTTTGGATCGAAGACACACCACATTCCAAAAATTGATATGAGGAAGTTTGATGGCAAGGATACCACAACATGGATATTACAAATGGAGCAATTTTTTGATCTCAATAATGTGCAAAACACAGAAAAGGTACGTATTGCAACTTTATATTTGGAACCAAATCAGTTTGTATGGTATCAATGGCTTTGCTCTCGTAAACAATTTATCACTGGGGAAATTTTTACGGAAGAATTGATAGCACATTATGAGGATACAAAAAGCAACACTTTTTTTAGCCAATTGATAAGTCTCAAACAAAAGGGTTCAATAATGGAGCACATTTAGGAGTTCCAAAAATTGAACATAAGGGTAAAAAATATTCCAGAGGAGCATAGGATTGATGTTTTCATAGGGACTTTAAAGGATAATATCCAACATGATGTTCGCCTTTGGGAACCTGATTCATTAGAGAAGGCATTCAGGTTAGCTAGAAAAATGGAAAGCAAAATTATGGCAACCAGGAAGCATACCACTCACGACTATAAAGATGGAAGTGTTGTTGCCCCTAGTCTTCCACAACCTATAAGGTTGACACCACAACAATTGGAAGAAAAAAGAGCAAAAGGGCTTTGTTACAGTTGTGATAGCAAATACACTAAAGGTCATAAGTGTGCTGAGAAGAAATTATTCTAACATAGATTGTGAAGAGGAAGAAGAAAAGGAGCAAGAAAGGTCAAAAAGAAGAGGATATACTCCAGGAACAAAGCCTAGATAAAGAAGAAGTGAATCTTACCATATCTTGTAATGCATTGGCTAGAACTACCACTCCTCAAACCATCAAGATAGAAGGACAAATCAAGAAGAAAAAGGTAATAGTGTTGATTGATTCAGGAAGTACCCACAATTTTATTCATTGTAAGGTAGAAAAAGAATTGAATTGCTTCTTATATCCAGCACCAGCGTGTCAAGTGATGATTGCAAATGGAGGAACAATAAATTGCTCTGGAAAAGTGCCATAATATCAAGCTATCCATGGGAGAATATGTATTGACTATCCCAATGCTTTACATTCCAATCGGAGGTGCTGATGTTGTATTAGGAGTCCAATGGCTACAATCTTCAGTACAATAGCTTTTAATTTTCAAGAACTTTTCATGAAATTTTCTATGGAAGGAAAGGAATTTGTATTAAG
>APFE031605094.1:28335-64869 GCA_000404065.3 Pinus taeda | reverse complement strand
ATGAGAAGAACTTGCTATGCAATATAAATAGATCAGGCAGAATATCCCATGACCAAATTTCCAGATCAGGTAAGGGCTAAAAAGATAACAGCTAGATTTGACCAGGAAATGGCTAGCTAGACTATGAAGGGAATAATTGACAAATAAGAAAAATCAATTATTAATTTCCTTATAAACATAAATGGATAATTTTATAATGATAAATATATGTTAGAATAAGCAAGTTAATATATTATAATCATAAAATAATTCAAGTAATAGAAATTAGTTAATTATATTTTTAATCAAATATAAGTTAAAGGGACATTTAATCCTTAATTTAAATTAAGTAAATACATGAATAAATTAATTAGTTATCAAATAGTTTATAAATATTAGTTAGTTGTAAAAGTTAAAATAGAATAATCTATAAATAGTTAATTCTATTTTAATATAAGTTGAAAGGACATATATTTTAATTTGAAAGTAATCCATTTATTAATGAAACTAATCCATTTATTTTCATTAATTATTAATTATTATTATTATCTATTTTTATGGTCACAACCAAGTTAGATACCAAATTGGTGTATGTGGCCACCTTGTTTGTGGGACAAAAGACCCACCTCCACTTAGCTCACTGTTTCCTTTACTAAGGCATACATACTCTACCTACACTAGTATTGAACTTGTGACCTCTTAAAAAGAAACACATACTTTTAACCATTAAGCCCACTCAAATTGTATTTTAATACACTTCCTAAAAAATATACACTTCCAAAAATATATCCTTATGCTAGAGCATTAAATGAATTTAAAATTCAAAATTGTCAAAAGATTTGGAAAGAATCTAGGATTTCTTTAATGATTGTATTTTAATATATTTGGTATTCAAATAAATCATTAATTTTTTTAAATAAAACTTATAATAATTTTTTTAAGTTTATCATATATATATTAAACATATTTTTATATATTTGGTTAAATAAATTAAATTTAATATTTATGAAAGTAATTTGTGTAGGTGTATCTTTAGAGATTGCGTTTATTAATTTTTCGTTGATAAAAGGATAAGTGGATGAAAGTCCACTGCATTTCGTTACCAACTAAAATCTCATTAAGATTGCGAGGAGACATCAAGAAAACTCCAACACAATTATAAGACACCAAACATCTGCAGGGCTGTAAGGAATCGTTCAATAGTTTAGTCTCGTCTGCATTTTGATCGCATTGTATATACATCTTGAATCTTATTGTATATACTCATTGTGCAGGTTGTTCGCATCAATTTGTTCCGGGGAATCAGGTAATTTGCTTCACACCTTTGTTTTCTGCTTGTTCAATGAAATCATGTGAAAAATTAAAATTGTTTATGACAAACTGGTGGCGACCGTGATGTAGATTCTCTGTAGCTTGGTGGGCGTGCGCATACCCTAGCAATGCAATTGCCATAGCGACAATCAAGTATGCAGATGAAGTGGCATCTCCGTTTGCAAAGGTTATTGCAGCCATTTTTAGCGTAATTTCTACGATTACCTTTTTATGTCTCGTAGCGCTGACCATTATTCCTTTGGCATTATTTAGCAATAGAATGTTTCCTGATTTCGATGGAAGACAGCATAAACGAATTAATCGTGGGAAGGGTAACCCCAGAAGTTAAAAGATTGATTCCTGTATGCAATGAGCATGAGTGTATTCGATATGCTTTTCACGACTCAAGGGTATTTCCTGAAGAAGCAATATATACAATATATACATCATCTGTATATCAGAATTGTAACCAACATCTGTTGCACGTAGGCAACACTGCTTTTCACGACCATTGTCATTTAAAGTTATAAAAAAAGTTTTGTATTCCGTATCTCTAAGTAAATTCTATATTTTGTAATTCAATTTTGGGAATATTATGTAATTTAATAGAAAAGAGCAAAGTTAATTGTTTATTTTTTATTTTATTTCTAGATTTCAGGATATTTTTAGAATTTCCAATCCCTCACCATGTTCTTAATATATAAATATATGACATTTAAGGTGTAAAATCTGTTATATTTAATTTGACTTGAATTTGGTGAAAAAATGTGATCAAATTTTCAATTTTTTTTTTTAAACTAGTTTTTTAACTGCATAATTTTTGGGGTACTTAGATTGTGGAAAGTTCATAACTCAAATATGTTATTCTAATAAATCTCTACCAAATTATGCTTAAATTTGATTGAGAAATATACCACAATACTGTCCAAAAAAATCTTATTTTATTTTTTCCAAAAAAATACACCTATTCCATTAATAATAAATAAAATACAAAACTCATAATACTAATATAAATGGACTCATAATACTAATATAAATGGACCATATAACGGTAATAAATAAATCCTAATTCCCTTGAAAAAATTCCAACCTCGCCTCCCAAACTACCGCCTAGCTGTTAGCAGCCACCAATACACAAATCAAATAAAAATTCAAAGACTACAATGCGATCAGGGAAAAAAGGCTAAACCCAACAGGGCATACAAGAAAACGAAACCTCGCAAGAAGGCATAAAAACCGACCAAAAATAACGGGTCCCAAGGGGTCCCATCAAATATCTAGATGGTCATCCCGCAGAATGCCAAATGGGAAATCTCAAAAAGAAAGTGATCCAAAGACGCACAACACTCCAAAACATCTAACAATGGCAATAAAATATATGGCCTGAAAAGTTCTTGATTTCTCTGCTGAAGTCTTTATTATAGGTTTAATTTCACATCTATTACATATTTTAAATGGGAAAATGGGAAAATATCCCAAAGAAAATTTATCCTATAAAATGTTATAAGGAATTATAATTATCTGCCATGTAAATTAAAATAACAAAATTACAAATTTATTCAAGTAATATATTATATTGTAATTGTTTTTAGTAACTTATATGTATCACATTAATGTAAAATTGAATAATAATATCTCTAACAAAAATTTTTGAATGTAAGTAATAAAGATACCATTAACAATAAAAATATTTTTATATATAAATTTGGGAATATTACCATATAAATAGTAAATAATAAAATAAATATTATTTATTATAGAAATTAAAATAATGATACTTATATTGCTAAACGTGATTTTTTAATTTTTTAGCATTTAAATTTAATTAATAAAGATATAAAAATTAGTAATTGAAATCAATGTTATTTGACAGATCGGGCAAAAATTATAGTCTCAGAGAAAAGTAGAGACTAAAAAGTTTTTATTAGATGTTAGTACAACAGTTTTCTAATACTTAGGAAACATGTTAGAAATGAATTTAAAATAATTAAACTTTACTATCATATTGGTGTAACGCACTTTCTGACAAAATGTCTAAATATAAATCATGTGAATTTCCCATACATTTCTATCATTTATAAATTCATGATTTAAGTGTGTATGTTATATAATATTATTTTTAAAGATTAAAGGATTTGTTTAAGATTCATATATTTTATTTTAAATATAATTATTTCATGCTATGATAGGTTCTGTGTCACGTTTATTTTTAATATAATTCTTTATGTAATTACATGTTCAATTATTGATTTAAAGTATTCTTATGGTTTTAAGGTTACCTTCTCAAGAGAATTGAATACAATGGTGAAATTCTCTTAGTTTTTAACCATTGCATTCACTCTTACTTTTTTGTTTAACAACCCTATGGAAACTATAATAATACTAATAATAATAATCATCTAATATTTGTTGAGAATGAACTTATATTGAGAGGCGAGTGAATTATTACAATACAATATTTACTTATTTAGACATTCATGAATCATAACAAAACAATCTTATATGCAAAACAAGAAACACAAGATATATGTGGAAATCTTTTTAGAAAAAAAAAAATCACAAAACTTCTTTTTACATTACTTATTTCTAGGCATCAACCTACTATTAAAAATATTTGTAAGCACCAAACTACTTTAAACACCTATCCCACTGCACCAAAAATTTGTAAGCCTCAACATACTATAAACACCAATACCTACCATTACAGATATTTCTAAATGCCAAAATACTAGAGAAATCAATCCACTTTCTTAGTTTATTTAAACCTTTTACCCCAAACAACTTATTGGTTGTTTCCTTCCACTTAATTTTCCCAAATCAATGTATATACAACCAAGCATTATACCAAATACACCTAATTTTCCCAAATCAATGTATATACAGCCAAGCATTATACTAAATACACCTAATTTTCCCAAATCAATGTATATACAGCTAAACATTATACCAAATACACCTAATTTTCCCAAATCAATGTATATAAAGCCAAGCATTATACCAAATACTTATAGGAATAACAAAATATAGGTATTTCCTTACAACTTCATAGAGTTTTGGTTTATTGATCCTTTCTTTCCACCCAAAGTTTGAACATCAGCACACATGCGCTATATCGTTTTCTCAAGTGAACCAAATTTTGCCCATAGGCACACATACAACTAAGGGCTATACCACGTTCTCAAGTGATGCATCCATGTGTATGAAAACTTTGAAACACTAGAGGATATATGTTGTGATGGAATTCATCCAATAGAAATTTTGATGTTAGTTAACATTAATATGTAGTGATTTAAAACTCGGAAGTTAGGTATTATATTGGGATATGAAAGAAAAACCCAAAAATCAACAAATACTGAAAAATCCTACAAACCCAATACCTTTTTTTTTTTGGGGCAACCTTTCAATCCTTCGTTAACAAATTTCATGTTGCTTGATGGCCTAAGGAGCAAAATATTAAAACTCGGAAGTTAGCCATTATATTGGCATATGAGAGAAAAAACCCAAAATCAACTGATACCGAAAAATGCTACAAACCCAATACTTTTTGGGTCCTGAGGATTGGAAACCTGTCAATCATTTGTTAACAAATTTCATGTCGCTGGATGGCCCAAGCACCAAAATATTGAGATATTTAAGGGATATGTTAAATGATTTTTTTTTTTTTGTTTTTTCCTTTCACTAGAAAAAGACATTCATTCATTGGCAACAAAATGAGAAATTACATATTGCTTTGCAGACCGCAGACACCCGAGAGAAAAAGACAAAAAATGGGAGCAATTTTTTTGTTAAATGGCACTTCATAAAGTGTTGGTGTGGATTAGTGTAGTGTGATTGACAACACCTTTAGACAAATTTGTTGCCTATTTGCGTCATTGATCTCCAAAGGTCAAAATTCTGAAATTTCACTTTATAGTCAAAATATTGGGAAAGACCCAAAACTATTAACACTAAATTTCCGTTACACAATTTCTTAGACCTCTCGCAAATGATTTTGGCAAACAATTTGACATACCATCAATGTAATGGTGGTGAAATTAATATTGAAAATGTAATGAACGTTACTTTCTAGCTAGGGTTAGGAATCTAATAAGGTTCGCTTCCCTGTTTAAAGACCCAGACAATGCCATTTATGTTGCTGCCTCCTACCCTAACGATAGTGTTAGTGGGAAGGGTAACCAGAGAAGTTGAAAGATCGATTTTTGTAGGCGATGGGCATTCGTGTAATCAATATGTTATTAAAGATGAAGAGAAAAATTTTGTATTGGCATTATTATTATGTTAATGGTAGATTTTGGGAATATTTTGTAATTTACTGGTTAGGAGTGAATTTATTTTTTCTTATTTTTAGATTTTAGGATATTTCCAAAATCAATTTTTTTAATTAATAATTTGTGTGTTATTAACAACAATATATATATGATCCGTGAAAATCGTTGTGGTGGGAAGAGGATAGGAGCTCTGGCGATTTTCGGTTACAGCTTCTGTTCTAGGGTTTCTGACCTTCTCTGCCATTCCAGAGCCTGCTTTGGCTGAGCAGCTCTCCAGACTGGCTGATCTCTGCAACAGGGGCAGGGGACTGGCCCGTCTTATGCGCGGAGGGGGGTCCACAGGGACCTCATCGTTCAAAAGCATTGTGATGAACAAGCAGACAAAAAATGAAGGGTTGAGAATCCCAAGTCAAGGTGATAGCAAAAGCCCAGGAAGCAGCATAAAAGACAAAGGGCAAGCAATGTCAGCGGAACAGGGAGGAGGTTCCAAGCAAAAGGAACAGGAAGCAGAAAATATACCCCTCGGGGCAGCTGCAAACTCTCAAGATGAGGGCCCTAAGCAGACCCAGACCACGGAAGGAAACGACAAAGAAAAGCGAGGGGGGACACGAAATGGAAAAGAGAAGGAACCGCCCATAACCCCAGGCACCAGTAAGGTCCCTCAGGGGGCCTGTAAGCCCAAAAAGAAAGAAACCCTAAGAGTGATCTGCACGGATCCGGAGATCCAAGCACACAGGGAGCACATGTCGGAGCACGCGGTCATTTGCAAATTCATGGGACTGTGGCCTACGGAGCGAGGCCTCTGCCAATGGATCAAGCAGCACTGGAAGCCCAAAGGGGACATTAATTTGCACCTAGGAGCTAAGGGATTTTTCACAGTTGTCTTTACAAGCCTAGAAGACAAAGACAGAGTTTTCGAAGGAGGCCCATATTTTTTCTCTTCAGCTGGTCTCTACATGAGACCCTGGAAGCCCAACTTTGTACCTGAAAACGAAACCTTCACTCAGGTCCCGGTTTGGATCCGTCTCTTCTCCCTCCCCATAGATTATTGGGGTCTAAATACTCTCAAGCAAATAGGAGATAAGCTGGGTACATTTGTCAAGGCGTCTGAAGCTACTATCCAGCGCAGGTACACTTCATGCGCTAGAATCTGTGTGGAACTGGACGTATCTGGGGCCCTGCATGAAGGAATTTGGCTGGAGTTCCAGGACGAAGATTACTTTCAGGCCATTGACTACGAACAAATTCCTTTCCGCTGCAGGAAATGTCACAAGCATGGGCATCTAGTAAGAGACTGCCCTCTCAATAAAACAGAAGGGGCAAGCAAGCCCCAGGTTGAGCAACAGAACAAAGAGGCATTCACAAAACCAAAATCAGGCAAAAAGCCAATCGAAGACGGCCTAATAGAGCAGGAGTCGGCCCAAGTGCCTTCCTCAACCCCTTCAAGGTTCTAGAAACGGACACAGAAACAAAAGAGATCCGAGAAGAAGAGAGAAACGCGGAGGAGCCAAAAAACCAACAAGAAAACAACAAGAAGGGACAGGACGAAGGTTCACACAGTCCCAGAGATATTAGAACATAACAGGAAAGCACACAAGATGAGGACACGGAGATGTTCTACAGTGATGGGGGTAACGATGAACAGGAACTAAATGAAGCTCTAAAAAAGGCAGGAGTCGACTTACCAGCTCTAGAGGAGGACTAGAGCGCTAAAGGCATTGAAAATGTCCCAGAGGAAGAACTGAAACGGATAAGCGAACTCTTTATTGCCAAACAAAGAGCGGAACTAGCTAGGCAAAACAGAAAACTAGGAATAGCAACAGGATCAAGTAATCACTCCAATTTCATCTCCCTCAGCCCAGCAGGCTTCATACCAAGAAAGAAAAGAGGAAGGAGGACGACTGGAGAGGTTCTTCATGACTTGGGAATCCTATTGCTGAACTCAGGTAAAATGAAGGCCCTAGAAGCCTTCCCGTCCTTTAATCCCTCCACCTAGTTATCAATGAAAGTTATTTCTTGGAATGCAAGAGGGCTTAACAGCCAAGCTAAGCAAAGACTTCTTATCAGGATGTTCAAAACAGAAAAGCCGGACATGATGTTTATTCAAGAAACAAAATGCTCCTCCTCCCTCATCAAAATCATCAGTCAAAAATTAGGTAAGCCTCTTGACTTCATTGAAGTAGCCATCACAGGTTGGGAAGGAGGCATCACCACCTTTTGGGACTCAAGAACTATCAGCGTTCTAGCCTCAGAAGCCACTCATGCCTACATAGCCACGGAAATTCAAATCACAGGTAACTCTGAAACTTACCTCTGTGTCAATGTTTACGGTCCTCAAAGACTAGATGATAAGTTCCTTTTCCTCAACTCCCTCCAAAGTCTGCAATCTAGATATCAGGCCTCTAAAATCATCATAGGCGGAGACTTCAATATGATCACCTCCCTCCTGGAGAAGAAGGGAGGGTTAAGAAAACTCAACAGAGATGCCGGGGCCTTCGCTGACTTCATTGAATCGGCAAAGCTAGTGGATGTGCAACCCTCCTCTTACTCCTTCACCTGGAATAACAAAAGGGGAGGGGAGCACCTAATTGCCTCCCGCTTGGACAGGTTCCTTATCTCAGAGAGCATTGTTCTGGAGGGCATTACGGTCAGCTCTGACATCCTCCCTAGTGGGGGCTCGAATCATTGGCCCATCTCTCTTGAGGCTACCTTCCTGGGTACCCCAAGAAATAAGCCTTTCCGTTTTGAAAAATTTTTGCTACAGCACCCCAACTTTGTTAATTTGCTAGAGCAATGGTGGAGTGAACCTTTGCAAGTTCAAGGCACCAAAATGTTTAAACTCCAAAGCAAGCTCAAGCATATCAAAAGTAAAATCAAGCACTGGAATACTACAGAATTTGGCAATATCTTCAAAGAAAAATCCATTCTAGAAGGCAAGCTAGAGAGAATTCACAAAAGCTGGATCTCTGGCAACATAACCGAAGAATCCAAGGAGAAGGAAAAAGACCTTATGAATCAATGGCATCAAAGAAGCCTCCAAGAAGAAACACTCTGGAAACAAAATTCCAGAGTGTTATGGCTCAAAGAGGGTGAACAAAACTCAAAATTCTTCCATAGGTCCACCCTTGACTACAGAAATACCAACAAAATTCTCAATCTCAAAAATGCTTCGGGCGACACTCTTCATAACCACAGGGAAATATCCTCGCTCCTGACAGATCATTTTAAGCTCATTGCTCAGGAATCTCCTATAGACAGAACTGATGCAATCAACTCTTTAACGCAATCAATCCCCAAGGTGGTGACGAAGGACCAAAATCTTTCCCTCCTCAAATAAATTTCAATGGAAGAAGTGGAGGAAGCAGTTAAAAGCATGCCCAATGATAAAGCCCCTAGCCCAGATGGCTTCACCATCAACTTCTTCAAAGCTTGCTGGCAAACCATCAAAACAGAAATTTGGGAAGTGGTGGAGGATTCTCGACGCTCTGGGACTATACTCAAATCAATCAATTCCACTTTCTTGGCTCCAATTCCTAAGGAAGAGAACGCCCAAACCCCAGAGAAATTCAGACCTATTGCCCTGTGCAATGTGATATACAAGATCATCTCCAAGGTCATCGCCAACAGACTCAAACCCATCCTACCTAATCTCATCTCAGAAGAGTAGTTGGGAGATGTAGAGGGTCGACAAATCTTAGACAATATTCTCCTTGCTCAAGAAATGGTCCACACTCTTCAGATCAGGAAAAAAGCAGGGATGCTCATGCAGCTTGATCTCTCTAAGGCTTTTAATAAGGTAAATTGGAATTACCTGGAAGCTGTTCTAACAGCTTTCGGCTTTGATCAAAAATGGAAAAAGTGGATCCTGGCCCTCATCAAGTCCTCCTCCTTTTCCATTCTCGTCAACGGTTCTCCTTCAGAAACATTCACTACGTCCAGGGGCATCAGGCAAGGAGACCCTCTCTCCCCTTTCCTCTTCGTGATTCTCATGGAAGGCCTCAGTCGTCTCATCCACAAAGCCAAAGAAGATGGGAATATCAGAGGTCTCCGCCCTCTTCATTCTAGTCCAGCCACTACTCACCAGTAGTTCGTGGACAATACCCTCCTTCATGGCACCCCCACGGTGAAAGAAGCGCTGGCCTTCAAATCCATTCTAACTCTGTTCAGCAAAGCTTCAGGTATGGAAATCAACCTTGCTAAATCCAAGATTTTTTTCTTCAATACTCATTTAGCAATTCAGAAACATCTCACAAGCATTTTGGGATTTAAAAGGAGTACTCTGCCCTCCAAATACCTGGGAACCCCGCTTACCTCCAAACCCTGGAAAAAGAACCATTGGGAAAGCACCCTAGCCAAGCTGGAAAACAAATGTAAACATTGGACTCACAGAGCCCTAAACATTGCGGGCAGGCTTGTCCTCAACAAGGAAATCTTGCAAGCCATTCCCCAATACCTCCTTTCCATCCTTCCTGCTCCCCAAGGCATTCTTCACAGGATCAGAACAATCCAGACAACTTTCCTATGGAGAGGCAACGCAAAGAAAAATAAATGGGCCTTAGTGGCCTCGAACAAGCTTTGTAAATCCAAATCTCTAGGGGGCCTCAACCTTATAGACCCCCAGACCACAAACAATATCTGCGGTGCGAAATTATGGTGGAGATGGCTCAAAGAACCACACCTTCCCTGGGCAAAGCACTGGAAAGAGAAATACACCCCCAACTGCAGTGAGACGGATCTTATCCGACTTCAAGAAGTTCCAAAAGGTTCCCCAATTTGGAACCTAGCCAAAGGGAATCGCAACATTATCCAAGATCACAGCTTTTGGGAGATTAGGAATGGAAACACAGCGCTCTTTTGGGAGGATGCTTGGCAGCAGCTTCCCCACCTCGCAACGCCAGATTTGGAAAACTACAAAAGAGAGGTTCAATCTATGGGCAACTACAAAGTAAACCAGTAGTAGAGCCAAAATACCAACGAGCAGGAGTGGAGAATCTAGAATCCCCCAAACTCCATCATCTTTTTAGCTGAGAGCCCTCTTCTTCAGAGCCTCCTAACTATTCTCAACAAAAGGAAAATTCGAACTTCTTCAGCCAGTGATCAACTCAGATGGGGAATGAAAGGAAACGACAGCTACACCCTAAAGGAAGCCAGGATTTAGCTAGAACAGAATGGGCTAGGGGAATTCCTCCCTTGGAGCACTAAGATTTGGAACAGCCTCTTCTGGCCCAAAATGAAAACCTTTCTTTGGCTCCTTATGCAAGGAAAAATCCTCACTTGGGACAACCTCCGGAAAAAAAGGCTTTTCTGGCCCTTCAATTTGTCCCATGTGTAGAAATGAGGAGGAAACAATAAACCACCTGTTTAACTCATGCCTCTGGGAAAACAGTATATGGCAGTGGCTAGAAAACATAATGCAACAATACAACAGGAACGTAATTTTTATACAAGACACAATTACCCAGTGGCCAGAGGACTTCTCGAGTAATTATAGGGTTAACAGCATCTGGAAAATGATCCCAGGCTTTGTAACCTGGACCATATGGAAGGAACGAAACAGGAGAATTTTTCAAAATGAACAAAGGAATTTTGAGTTCTCGCAAATTACCTTATCCGCTAACATCCGTGAGTTAATCTCCGCCAAATGTACAGGAAGGTCTGCCGAGAATCCCTTGCCCAGGGACCAACGCATTATGGCCAGCTTCAAATTGGATACGGCAGATAGTGCTTCAACTGCTAGCAGCCATCTCTCTCCCCCAAAAGATTCACCTAGTTGGCACAAGCCCCCGGCAAGTTTCCTTAAACTTAATTTTGACGGGGCCTCTAGAGGCAACCCGGGCCCGACAGGCATAGGGGGAGTAGTTAGAAACCACAGGGGGGAAATTCTTTATATTCACAGTCAAGCGTTGGTAGAAGCCATAAATAATTAAATGGAATTCGCTGCGATGGAAAAAGGCCTTAGAATTCTGCACACAAACCAGATGGCCAACGTCGTCATTGAGGGAGACTCTGAATTAGCCATAACTGCAGCAAGGCGAATTTACCATGGCACTCTGGTTGGCAGAGTCACGAAACACTGGCCCCTAGCTGAGACAACAGAAAATATTGCCATTTTGCTTAGCAAAATGAAAGGCCTCACCTTTCAGGTGATCAGAAGGAAGGGTAACGTGGTGGCAGACCACCTGGCCAACATTGGGATTGAGATTCCTGATGATCCAAAGGACAGCTGGTGGGAAGACATCACGTGTCCTGACCTCAAGGCAACCTGCCTTCAGCATGCCGAAAAGAACATGGCCCAAACAGAAAACGGCGACGGAACGGTAACGGCTCTCCACTTTCCGGCAAACCACCATGCTGACCAAGCACTCCACCTTTAATCCAGATGAGGCCGAAAGACACTCGGCACAAGGCTTAACCGTCAGGCGATGCAGACACAAGGATTTGTACTGCCCCACGATCTATTGGGATCCTCAGCGCCGTAACCACAGCAGGACTAAGCCCACCTGGCAGGCTAAAGACAAGGGGATAATCGACAGCAATTATAGCTTTCAATTATACTCTGATACCACCACTCTCCCTTCTTGTGGTAATAATCACGACAAGATGGGAAAGTGGCCCTGCCTCCTAATCTCCCCCTCCAACCTTCTTCAGGCGCCCGACTATTTAACAATGACCCTAGCAGATTGGGAAAGCACTGTTTTATCGCATTGCAAGGAGAAAAGTCCGGGAACTGCCAACACAGAGCAACGTATCTCCGTGGCAAGCACCCACAACATGAAAGGTGAAGGGTGTCGCAACCAGGCTGCTATAAAGGACCTTCAGCATGCCCAGAAAACGTATGAGACTCAGATCTCGCAACGCAACAAACAAAAGCTGGAGGAGTTAGAAAGCAAAGTCAAGGAGGAGGAAGCTAAATTATCTGACCATCAATTGGAGAGGGAGGTCAGTTGGCTTCAGGACCCCAACACCACCTATACTCGTGCTACACAATTTGTCAGAACCCAAGCAGAGGCTTGGAGAATGAAAACAATGTTGGCTAAGGTTCTGACAGAGCAGGAGGAGCAAGATGAAAGAGTTCAGAAGCTCAAGCGCCAAATGGACGCGATGGAGCATGACCATATGTGTGTCGTCGAAAGCATTGAGTTTAAACTGTCGTCGCTTGACCAGCAAGCTGATGTTATTAGCAAGAAGCTCATGGTGCTCATAAAGCTAATGAGGAATGTGGCCAATTAAGAAGGTTTTTCTGGGGAGACTTCAGGCGGTCCTCTGAATGACACTCCGAAGCCGGGGACCAGCCTCCCGCCGAAGCAGGGGCCAACCCACCACTGACGGATCCGGCCTTCCTTCCCTTTTGGCTCCCTTGGTCTCTCGCGTTCCAGGTTTTTATACTCTTCATTCATTCACCTTGTACTCAGCTCTCTACTCGTGGAAACATGGCCCCCCCGCTCTCAGTTTTTGGGTTAATTTGCTATTTCCTTGTGGCTGCCCTGCGTGGTGCACTGGTTCCTTTTTTGGTCTCTTTCCTGGCCGCCCTGTGTGGTGTGCACGAGTTAATTTTGTGAAGCGTTGCCGCCCTGCGTAGTGTGCTGGTTCTCCCTAGTTTCAAATGCAAATCTTTCTTGCCAGGTAAGCTGTTAAGCTGCCCCTAAATCTGCATTTGCAGAAGTTTTGTAACATATTCTCCTTTTGTTAATACAAACTCTTATTTACAAAAAAAAAAAAAAAATGTAGGTAATACTCATATCATGTCATGGAACACAAAATGATTACACCAAATCCTGTAAAAGCTTATAATTCATCCTTACAATAATTAATAGCTGGATGGAAGGGATTTAACCGCTATCACATATCCATGATGGATTTATAAAACACCATTGCTTAGAATCCTATCTTTTGCCTCCTTCCAATTAGGGGTTCACAAAACATCTAGCCAGGGCAATCCTTCTCATAGTTATGTTGTCCCACGTGACAATGAATTCAATGCAAAATAATATTTCAAGGACTATTGCATTCAACATTGATGTAGTAACACACCCTATAGCAACCAATAATATAATCTTGTCAAAGATTTTTTACCTAAAATGTATCCTGCTCTTCTATAATTCATTCATCCTAATATCCATAAGATGAAATATTTTTTGATAAATATGTTTTGTATTTTACCTCCATTTCAATCCATTTTTAAATAATATGCACCCTTAGTTATTTATGTTTTTAATTGTTGTTGTATTTTTGGAACAATTATATGTATGCATAGGATGAAATACTTTGAAATATGGTATAGTCATTCAAATTTTGAAGATAAATTTATTTGTATTTTTTTTTATTTCCATCTTTTTAAAGCACCCTTAATTATTATCTTTTTATCATTTTTAATTGTTGTTTTTTCCTATATTATTTAGTTTTAAGGTAAAGCAGTTTTAGGAATGTTGGTTTTAGTAGTGATATTTTAAAATTTAAATTTATTTTAAGCAACTTTACAAGAGAATATTAATTTCTTAATAATTTTATAAATTTAAATTTATTAGAGAAAAACATTTCAAATATAACATCATTGTTTTTCTTTCTTTCTCAGTAGGCAAACACCCACAGGGGATTTGAACCAGTGACCTATCACAAGGAGTGCATTAACAATGCACTCATTCACCATCAATCCAAGCCCCGTGAGCCTAAATATAACATTGTTAAATACTTATACTATTAAACTTTAAACTAAATTTATATATACATATATATTTATATTTTTTACACTCTCTAATACAAATATATATATAAAACAAAAATAATATGTTTACTTTACCAAAGATATCCCATCAAATAAATATAAAAATTCTCCAGTGAAATAAATCCGGTTAAAACTTAATTTACAAATATAATGTGTTGAAAGAGATCTTAATTAGTCGTTCCATTTGAATATGGGATGGGAAAATTAATAAAAAATATCCCATCAAGAAAATCTTAATTAAAGCTTAATTGATAAGAATAATATATTCAAATCAATATTAGTTAGCCTTTCCAATTCAATATATATATAAACTTTTATTTATCAATATATATATATAAAACTTTTTAGTTATGTAGGTTAATTATAATTTAGTTTTTTTAATAAATAATTATATAAAAAATATATAATTTAAAACAATTATTATTTATAAAAATAAATTTGTATTAGTATTCAAATACAGAGGTTCATTTTACAATCTAATATAAGGAGATGTGTAAATAATTTGTAAATATGTCCGTCTATATGTGATTCTTTAAAATAAAAGTAAAAAATAAATCTTATGTTCTAAATAGAAAAATAATGTCAACTATCATAAAAGGAAAGGAATATGTTGTAAAGTAATTAATAGTAAGATGCTGAAATCATCTTCATAACTATTTTAACAAAAGACTTAAATAAGATATTTGAAGATCGATATTAACTAGTTTATTTCCATAAAAGCTTCATATGTATTCTATATAGAAAAAAAATGTTAAAATAAGATATTTTAATGTGGTATATAAAAAAATATTCAATGTAAATTATCAATAAAATATTATAATAGGAATAACAGTGGACATGTACTTAAAAATTATGATGAATAATAGAAAACGATTCTTAATTTTGCCTGGGTATAAAAATGTTTTGGAGTACATGTTATGGAAAAATATTTAATGTTAATACATAATGTATATATCATTTTTTCTAAAAATATGCATTTCATGAAAAAAAAACCCCAAAATAAAAGTGTATTGTTAAAATTTTATTTGGCCAAAACGTTATTTGGTCCTATAATATATTCTATTTAGCATTCAAAAATTATAATTTAAATAATAAAAATTAGCATATTGTGTTTTGTACTCTAAAAAAATTTGCACGTGAAGAAATTTGATCTCTCCAATCAAAATTTCTCAACACACCCACATATAGCACACCTTACAATAATGAGGAGTGAAATTCCCTTCTATAATAAAATTTGCACGTGAAGAAATTTGAATTTGATCTCTCCAATCAAAATTTCTCAACACACCACATATAACCGACAACAATAATAAGAAGTGGAACTCCCTTTATAATAAAATTCGCTCACTCGATCCTGCAAAATAAAACCTCAGAAACTAGTGAATCCAACTTCCATCCAACTTCCAGACCTAGAGGGGACAATGAAAAAACCATGTGGATGATTTCTGCTTAAATTGGACAACGACTTCCCATCAAACGCCTCCTATAAAATCGGTCATGGGACCAAATTTTGAATTTGAATCTAACCAAATTGGGCAATATATACGTTTAATATATTAGATACCGTGCTCTCCCGGATGTTTTGGAAATTAAACGACACCTTCATAATTTTGGTAGCAACGCTTACTGTCCATCTCTTATCTTAGTAATTTTTTCTCTTGGAGTCACCTTTTTGTTGTCTTGGACTTTAGTAAAATCCACTTATCTTCCTCTTTAAACTTTTTTATTTATTAGTTTCAGTTTTTTTTCATTTTCTAATTATTGCTCTAAATAAATAAGTAAAGAAATAAGAAAATGTATAAAATAAATTTTAATTTAATGTCATAATTTTAATATGAATGTAAAATTTTTACAATCTTAATTTGAATTTTCTAATTAATCATTTTTTAACTAAATTTTATTTTTTAATTCTTCTGTTTGTTTTAAAATAAAACTAATTTTTTGTAATGTTTATAATTTTTTTAAATCAAAATAAAAATAAAAAGTAAAAATTTTCAATATTTTAAATTTATTTAAATTCTTAATTGTAGGAGCTTTTAGTTCATCCTATATTTTTTTTTTCCTTTATAGTTTTTATTTCTTTCTTCCTTTTATTTAAATTTTGTTTATTTTTCACTAAATTTGACTCATTTATAATAATTAATTGAAATTTATTATAATAGTTGATTTTCCCTATTCTATTTATTCTTCCACGATTCATATTATCTCAATTTTTTCTTGATTTCCAATTCTCTAGTTAACTATATATAAATCCACTATTATTTTATAATCCTTCTTCAAAGATTTTTAATTTGTATAAGTTTTTCTTTAGGTTAAATTAAAATTTTAACATTTAATAGTTTATAAGCCTCTTCAAAATATTAATTTTATGAACTCTATCATATATTTAATACTTTTTCTCCTATAACTTGACCATTCCTTCCTCCCATTCCATTCATCTTCATTATTGTTTTTCAATAACTTTTACTTATTTATGTTAATTAATTCATTTTTTCATAATAACTAATTTTCTCCCCATTATATTTATTCTCCTTGTAGTATCTCTTCCTATAATCTCAAATAATTTATGCCCCATATGATGGGTGGAATATCCCCTCAAAATGTTGGATAAATTAAATTTGAAAACATAGTTCTTTTTCCAAAAAATTCTCCATACAAAATTCTTAGGAATTTGACCAAGTAAGAGAGGTCCCAAGTAATGAATAAGGAACAAGTGGTGGCCCAAGCAAAAGGTGAAGCTAAAAATAGGGTCCAGTGGTTTCTTCACCATCATCTTACCAATGATGAACATCAATTGCGTATATGTTAAAACAAACGATATTTCTTCAATTTTGTTGGCTTATATTTCTTTTGTGGGCTTATATCTTTTATTTTGGACCAAAATATTTATGCCAGAAAAGTAGGATTTCATAATTATCCTAGTATTCATATCAATGTAATCAATTCCACATGAGTTTTGGGAGGAAGAAAAAGTTGAGAGGACTGTAAATCCTTTGGGTAACTTTGTCAAAATATCTGATTCAATTAAGCAATACGAAAACATTTCCTATCCATGCGTATGTGTTTACATAACAATATTTATACACCTACAAGAATCTATTTACATTTATTACTAGTATGATCTATGGAAGAAAACCCTCGAGGAATATGAGTATCTCTATAAAAAGTTCCCACCACAAGCTTGATGAATATATTACTGGTATGATTTATGGAGGAAAACACTTGATGAGTATGGGAATATTTATAGAAATTTACCTCATCATAAGCTCAACTCAACAATAGAGATTCAAATGGCCTCATCAAACCCTCTTCTTAGTTTTGATATCACCATGCCCCTCTTCCTCCACACCCTAGAGAAACACCCAACCTCAACACCAAATTTGAATCCCTCACTTAATTACACATAGAAACACCTTGGTTGTCCCCTTCCTCAACCACCTGGGCTGAATTGGATATCTAGGATTTGGGTTCCACCTGTATTACTCTTTTTTAGTTAGTTGTGATCCCCTGTAATGCTAAATATTTTCAAGAACTAGTCCTGTACGAAATTATTTTGGTCAATTAGGAAAAGGACGAAGACAAAGGGTAACTAAAATATATGGATCTTGATTCCAATGATCTCCCAAGCATAGAAAAAGGATTGGAAAGGAAAGGATCATATTTCTATCCCTAAAAACCAAGTAAAAATTCTTCGCATAGGCTACTTTATATCTCATTCATATCTTGGAAGGAATCATAGGTATAGAAACATAAGCACTCACCTTAGAGTTCAGATGAATCCCTTTAAATACTAAGCTAAACAACAGAAAGAGGTAAAGTATAAGAGAAATAAAAGAAAACAACAAATTTAAGAAAAGATAGGAGAAATACTAGTCAACTATGAGAGAATCAGGTTAATGTCGGAGCCGTTGACTACAAGGGAAAATAAAGTCTCCATAAAACTAAGTAGCTCTCTAATCAACCAAATTTTATGATTATTTAAGAAACCAAACGATCTAGTTGATCCATAGAACTGATAGCCTCAAAGTGGGCAGTAGGTTGTAAATCCACAACTGTCGATGCAAAAGGATAACATAGGGTTCTTTCCATCTGCTAGAGTTCACAAGAAGTTATAATTTAAGATATGTTCACCACCTACATACTTCCAATGGTTAATTTTCAAATGATAGGATTTGTGGAAATATACCTCGTTTCAAATGTATATGAGGTGATATTACCTAAAGATAAATCCCACATTTTCATAACCATAAGCCAACTCTAGGTGCTCATAGTAGATCTAGTTGGATTCTTAGGGGAAAATTTAATGTTAGTAAATATCTCTAATTAGAAAATTAGAAGTAGATGCTAGCCTATTTTAATATCTTATACTCTATAATCAACTAGTTGACCACAACGTTATTAATGTCACCTTCCCTTGCAACAACCATAGGGGAGGTTCCAACAAGCCACATCCAGATTTGGTAGATTCCTAATGTAAAAAATCACCTAGCCCGGGACGTCTTTCTAGCTATGTCCATTCCTCCAAAAAATAACTTGGACCATTGTTCCACCAATTTACAAATATAAATTTAAGCTAGCACCAAAAATAAGACATTTAAATTTGAATTTTTTGTGTTAGCTCATCTGCATTTTCTTCGAGGAAAAAGAAAATTTGGTCTAACTTATATAACCTAAATGGATTCGCAATTTATCATCTTTACAAAAATGTGGAAATCTAATTGAAACCATGAAAAAAGGACTTTGGAGAAATTTTTGAAGCTAAAAAGGAGTTGGAAGATAATTTTCTTTCATTTTAAGGATCCTATGAAGAGGATGAATAGTCACAAAAGATGTGATTGCATGGTAACTCTTTGTATCCAGGAATTTTTGTATCTAACCAAACACAAATTGAAAACATAAATGAGAGATCATATGTTCTAATTTGGAATGTAAGGTGTAGAACCTGTTATGTCCATTGTGAGACATCAAATGGTGTTTCTTTGAAGTTAAAATTTCCAAATATTATGCACATAGCCTTGGAGTTTACGTGCACATGGAGACATTTATAATGGTGAAAAAGTTAGCTTAATAAGAGCTCATATGCCAAAGTTATGCCACCCACAACCTAATATTCCTTATTGACCACCATGGTATGGGTGGATGCCACATCCACGTTACTAATGATTATATGAATCAAAATATGTATATTTTCAAGTATATTCTAGATAGCGAAATAAACTTATCACTAATTGAGGGTTGATGAAGTTAAAACGATAAACCTAGATGGCTAGTAGGTTATATTAAATATATGTCATTAAAATGAGAAGGGGTTCCATTTTTTCAATTATGTATTTCTCCATATCTAAGAAAACATTTTGGTAGTCTTATCTGGAGAGAATAATAAAATTGGATCCTTATGTAGCATCCATTTAGGCCATATTTTTAAAACATGTCTTGATAAAGTGTTCTCATTCCTCTATGTCAAGGAAATTATATGTGTAATAATTCCAACATTAAATTATCAATCCCGGACTTGTAAGCTTTGAGGCACAAGCGCAAGTAATATAGGATCAGAGCATCTAACCTAAATTAAAATAAAATTCCTATTTCTGAATGAAGTATAGAATGCAACGATTCTAAACTAATGTTGTCTCAAGCAATCGAATTATAAAAATCAAAGCAGTTGAAACAAATGACATGTAAGGAAACATAACTCTACTTTCAAAAGTAACCAATCTTGCAATGGAATGAAACTTAATCTAGTGTAGAAAAGTAAGCACACATGCAATGAGGTAACCATAATCTAGTGGCTAAAAATAAACACGCTTAATATAACGCAAGAAAGTAATCTTAATATAATGCAGGAAAATAATCACACTTGTAGTTGAAATAAACCCTATTCTAATGCAAAAAACAACCATAATTAAAACCAAATTGTAGCTAATCTAATTCCTGGGATCACACAAATCAATAATAATTGAGACTCATCTTTTAATTCTATCTAGTTCACACCTTCAAAGCTTCAAAATGACAGTTTCAAATAAATATTTATATGTTGTCTGAATTAACACGCTTAAATTAAAAGACTCAATGACCAAAGATTATTTTAATTTAAAACTACTGTAATAACCATTATGAAATGAAATCAAATACTCTATTCTTATAATACTACAATAATCTTCTCATGACAGAATTACCAACATCAAGTCGTGTTGCAAATGATTTAATCAATTTGCATAACAATAATGAAACCAACTTAATCTAAATATTGCATCAATGCAAGCTATTTCTAATTGAAATCATATGCTACAATTACCAAAACAAAACCATTCCAATTATTCTCAAAATGCCTTACTACAAAACTGAGGTATGAAACAATTGTTCAGACTTCAAATATGTATGAGAAATACTCAACTCATAGGTGAATCTACAAGACACAACACATGCATATTTTGAAACTGTTTTAACATTAAATCCATTCCATAATTGTCAGACTCTTAATTGTGTAATCTTCATTCATTCATGATCACTTGTCAATGGAGATAACTGAGTATGGTTCTCAAACGATTATGTGAGCATGGATTTAATGGTGGTGAGTTATAATACCATTGTCAACAAAAAATTTTTGTGTAATCAGTCAACCTTCAATACAAATGATTACTAAACACCTAAGAATCAAACCAAAGTTTAATTGCAAGATTACACACTCTGCAAAATTTTAATCGATGGAAACTAACTCTTCAAAATCACACAATTCCTAATCTATACTAGCTATTGGGCTCAGTTCCAGAAGTGATGGGCCCTCTGATGCCTGGAGCAAGCTAGTTTACTACAGTGAAATGTAAGACAAAACCTAAACATCATGACTCACAATCAAATATGTCGAAACTAACCTAAATCAAAGCTTAAATGTGAGCATACATAGTTTAATATCTTCAGAAACAAAGTGTTAACAACACAACATTAAATTTTCTTCACTACCTCTGAGAGGTCAATTAGATTAGCCTTTAAAAGGAAACTATCAAATGTAGATTTAATCGACATATTTCTAACCATGGAAACTTCAACAATTTGTAACAAATCTGGGCATTTCAGATTACTCTAAATTGACTATGCATCTTCGTGAAGGATCCTAAATTAAAATAGACTCAATTGTGTTGTCTTGTAACAAAATTGTCCCTTTTTTTAGCATGAAGTGATTTATCCAAATCCTGTTCCTCCACATGCGTAACCCATTTAGAACGAAAACCATTCAGAACAGAAATCATTCACATTCAGAAATTTTGTACTTAAGAACTATACTTAAAAATTGTATTGACCTTAACTTCCTTTTGGTGATGAATTTTTCTGAACGGTTTCTTTATTATATGAAAGAGAGTATATTTAGCATGATTCAAGTCTTGAAATGTCTATATTATTGACCATTTGATCACAAACTCCATACTTTGAACCACAACATTTTTGTTGCGTACTTAAGCTACTGTAAATAGTTTTACTGACTTGTGAAGAATTCTGGCGATGGAACCCTATGACAAAGTTACTTAGCAAAACTATCATTAAAAAATAATGGAAAAATCATCTTTAACCATTGAAAAGATAAGAAAACTAATGATAATCAACCATAGGATGCAAAATGTGATATGGTGAGAAGTTGATGAATTATGATACGGGATGAGTTAAAAACATGGGTATTTAAAGTATGAATGGTAATATTGTCTAATGGAAAAATGGGCATGTTCAAGGTGCAACGCCCCCCATGCCTCAGGGTTTGCATGTCCTCATGCAAGCAAATATCTTGCTCGTTGAATTCTTGACATTATTTCGCAAATGTTTGTTCTTGTGGGACAACATTTCTTGAATATTTGGAGGTGTCGTTTCCTATCGAGCAATACTACTTGAATACTTGGAGGTGATGATTCTTGTGGAGAAACACTTTTCACATTTTAATATATCATGCTTATTTAATGAGGAATTCAAATTGAGGACAAGTCATGAATGGATGAGGAGAAGACAATGGATGAAATGAGGTGGTGATGGAGATGGCGAATGGGTGCTTGCATACACTAGCTTTGTGAGACCAATGTTTATAGGTGTTTTCCTTAATCATTTCATGGCATTAATGACGTTATCCTGTGAATATAAATTAAAATAAAAAATAAAAAAAATCTAGCCATCCATAATTGAAAAGATAAATAATTCCTTCAAAAGGAATCAAACATATATATGATGGCATATATTTTCATTACATCTTAGTGAAATTTCCATATTTTGCATGTATAAATGTATTTTCACTATAGTTTCATCTTTGACCTTTTCGTACCAACTTAGTAACTTTCACCAAAGAGAACAACGAAAATTAGAGAAGGAAATTATAAATAAGGAAGACACAAGGAATGTATGTTTGATACACAATCCAAAGTGAACCATAATGCAATCAGACATCACTCTCTTGGGCAGAATCCAAGGAATGAAGTAAGGAAATTTAACACATCGTATGAAGAACCATGAAGGAAAGAGGAATTCAATTTCATTTGAGATGATTGAAGGTGAGAGAGAATGATGTCATATGCATTACAAAAAGGGAAACCACATGAAAACTTAGTATGTCAATTTTCGGATCATAAAGAGAAGTAAAATGACAATGAAGTACACTTGGTGGTCGAATATATCTATGCTATTGACAACAACCAACCACGCTTTGTATTTGAGGAGAAAACACCCAAATGAATGCATAATTCTAACAAATGAAAAAGAAACAATGTGGGGCTCATACTCGATGGTAGGTAATACTCATATCATGTTAGGGAACACAAAATGATTATACAAAAAGATAATAGCATTGAAAATAAGTAGAAATTCATTACACGAAATCATGTAAGAGGTTATAAGTCATCCTTGCAATAATTAATAGCTGGATGGAAGGGATTTAACCTCTATCATATATCTAAGGTACAGAGAAAAAAATGGAAATATAAGGAGCTTAATTTAATCCATAAACGTCGACAATAAATTCTTAGAAAATCCTATTGAAATGTATTTTTCATGATTAGAAGGAAGCCTTAGGTATGGAAAACTTAATTTATTATCTTGGAGGCTAAATGAACCCCCTTAAAATCTCCTCGAAACCACACAAAGAGGAATAGTAGAAGGGTAGGATCAACAATCAATAAATTCTAGAAGATGTGGGAGAAGTTATGCTAGTCAATTCTAGCCAAGTTAAGTTGATCTTAGTGATATTCCCCTCCACCAACCCATTTCCTCACTGAAAATAATATCCTAGCACATACATGGCCTTAAATATAATAATAAGCAAAGGCTCCTTAAAATGAAGTGGCTCTATGATAAACCAAATTTTATGATGATTCAAGTAACAGATGCTTAGGCGAATCCATAGAAGTGATAGACTCAAATTGGGTAAGTGATTTGCAGAACATGGCTATTGATGCATAGGGACAATTAGGGGGGTCTTGCCATATTTTGGAGTTAATAAGGAGTTATAGTTTTAGATGTGTTCATAACCTAAATAGTTTTTGCATTCAATTTTCAACTCATAGGCTCTTTGTTAACTTGCGTCCTTTTAAATTTATATGTGTATATATTTCATAAGTCTAAAACACACATTTTCAAAACCATAAGTTAGCTCAATGTCCTGCTTGAAGATTCTCCTTGGATCCATGAGTGAGACTTCAATGTCATTAAAGAGCTCCCAAACAAAAAGTAAAATATTATAAAGTTATAAGAAAAAAGTAGCCTATTTCAAAATCTTATGATTTTAAATTAGGTAATCAATCTCAACATTATTAATGGAACTTTCATCTAGAGCAAACATTGGTGATGTTTCCAACAACTTCCATCTAGATTAAAGATATTCATGATCTTGAAAATTCGTCAGGATTGCGATATTTTTTTGGAATCCAACATTATTCCATGAAGGGAATCATATAATTCACCCATTTATTTATAAATAATCATTCAAGTAGCCCTAAAAAATAATTCATAAATATTTTCATTAGCTCATCCACAATTCCAAGAGAAAATAAAAGGAATGGTAGTATGAAGTAAATAATAGAACTAGAAGATATTAAACATGGAGTATCCGAGGAACTAATTCATGATTAATCACAAAGCGTCATGCAACTGAAGAAAAACAAAACCCTGTGGAGGTCTTCTTTAATTAGAAGTAAAGGATAAACCTACTAATCACAATGCCATGACTCATCTCAAATAGTATTCTTAAAACCCAAAATTTTTGTGGAAGCTCAAATTTGCCGAGAAGAAGAAAAAAAAAAAAGCATTAAGGAAAAATAAAGAAAATAAATCCTCAAAATTAAAAATGACAAAATAGTAGCTTTGAAATCCAACTAATGTGGAATTGACAATAACTTTCACTTGAATCAAAAGTGGTTCTATAACACCACTTTTTTAGAATTATGGAATAAGTGAACTCATGGCCTGGATTATGGTTACCATCATGAATAAAAAGTATAAAACCAAGTCCTAAATGTGGTGTTCTTCAATTTATTTATAAAATGAAAATTAAATAAAATTATACATTGTAAAGCTTAAAAAAACATGATAACAAAGATTTTAATTAAGAAAAAAAATGTAATAAATAATTTTGAAAAACAAGAAAGAAAAAAGAGAAAATGATGATAAAAAAAATAATATGCAAACCATATCTTATATATGGTTTTCATATTGACTTCCTTTTCCACCTCTACCATCATGAGCGTAGGAGTGAGGATAACCATGGAGAGGGGATTAATATGCAAACCATATATTTACCCATTTCTCCACTTTTTCTTGCTCTTTCTCCCTCCTCAATTAATATTATCATTTTCCATATTTATATGGTTATTTATGAAAATCCATTATTTTACTTCACTTTGTATTTTTTCGGTTAATAATAATTTTTCTTTAGTTTGTCAAATGATCCCTTCACATTAGGAAGTAACTTAACATTAACCCATCCCATCTATTCTACCTCTTGTATAATAATGTAAGCTAAATATTTTATTTTATTTTACAATTATTCCGTGAACGATGAGTTCAACATTTTTGACATCCGTTTTGGATTTATCGACCCCTTTTTTGTTTGTTTAAAATACCAACTTAAGATAAGTGGGTCATCCAAAAAAAATTGAAATAAATTTTAAAATTTCTGTGAATGATTGAAAAGATAAGTCGGTAATCCAAAAAGCATGAGACATATATATGATGGCATAGAGTTTCATTACCTCTGAGCGCGAGTTTCTTCTTTGGCGTGAACAAATCTATCTTCGCTATATCTTCATCTTTGACCTCTGTGTTCCAACTCATTAGCACTTTGCGAGAGAACAATGGCAAGTAGAGAAGACACTTATAAAGCAGGAAGGCACGAAGAATGTAAGTCTACAGGGAGACACAAGGAATGTAAGTCTGCTCCACGTGCCGAAGTGAGCGGTAATGCAAGGAGAGATGAGTCTGCTCGGCAGACTCCAAGGAAGGAAGGAAAACAATTCAATAGATCGCATGAAGAACCACCAAGAAAGAAGGAATTCACTTTAATCAGAGATGACGAACGGCGACGAAGAACGATAGTGGAGGCATTACAGAAAGGGCAACCATATAAAAACTTTGCACGGCGACTTTTGGATCATAAAGGGCAGTACAGCGAGCAAGAAGTAAACTCGGTCATTAAGCATGTCTACGGTATTGACAACAACCAGCCACGCTTTGTATTTGAGGAGAAAATGGCCGGACGGATGCACGATTCTAACAAATGGAAAAGAACCGATGTAGGGCTTTTAGTCGATGGTAGGTTATACTCATATCAGGCAACGGAACCCAAAATTATTAGACAGAGAGCTCAATATAGCAATGAAAATAGACAGCAAGTAATTATATCAAATCCTGGCGATACAGGTAACCAGCTTATAAGCCGTCCTTCCAAGGAAAAATACAGTTATCTGCCACAGTTTCACGAGGAACTAGATAGTCTTATGCCTGGTTCTTTTGGAAACTGTGAGAAGATCGAAGATTTTTTAGTTGGAGGAAAGGAAAAACTGCAAGAGATCCGTGGGGATTTGGATTCTCATTCCGGTAAAATCCATGAGAACGATATTGATGAACCAGTCTTATCGTCGGATCATAATTCTCTTCGTGAGAGGAAGAAATTGACATTGTGGGGTGTTGACATTTATGAAGAAGACTTTGTAGATGGTCCAGAGGATGTGGAATCCTCGCAGCGGAAGACTGGATCAGAGGATCAGCCATACGTAAACCACTCGAACTAGATTTAGATATTTATTTAATATGTGGGTGTCGAACTGTTTATGCAATTTCTTTATATTTTTTTAACGAATTTCCGTTTCTACAACATTGTTTTTTACCTTCGTTGACAGTTACTTCATTAAAAGTACAACAAACATTTAATTTTTAATGTGAAGAGCTTGGGGCTAGAATTCAGTCGATACGATAGGTAATTGTGCAAGTACATAGATTCGAAATTTGCAATATGCAAGGCTTACGTTTATAAATGTTGTCTCGCATTTGATATTTCTTTTTTTTAATTATGGGAAAAAATTATTACAAATGCTACCGGGATAAATATGAAAATGGTAACTTTGTTTTTAATAATAAATTTTAAAAGTATTTATATATATAAATATTTAAATTATTGCAATTATATTAAAAATATTAATGTGGTTGATATAATGACATGAATATAATAAAGAAATAAAATATTATAACACTAAGAATATCTTAATAATGTAAATACTTACTCCTATGGGGCTTTGAATTGACGGTGAATGGGTGCGCTGTTAAGGCACTCCTTGCGATAGGTCACCGGTTCAAATCCCCCATGGGTACTTAGGTTAGTCTTAACGTAGAAAAAAAAATAATGTACATACTTACTTGATTATCCATGTATAAAAAAGTTGTGGGTCAGATTTATTTTGAGAAAAAAAGAATAACAAAATGATTATACACAGAGATGATAGCATTGGAAATATGTAGAACTTCATTACAGGAAATCATGTAAGAACTTATAAGTCATCCTTACAATAATCAAAAAATCATGTAAGAACTTATAAGTCGTCCTTACAATAATTAAAAACTGGATGGAAGGGATTTAACCTCTATCATATATCTCTAATTGATTTATAAAAGACCATGCTATAAAATCCTATCTTTTGCCTCCTTACAATTAGTGGTCCAAAACACATTTACACATGTCAATACTTCTCATAGTTATCTTGTCTCCAGCGACAACCAACTCAATGCATAATAATATTTCAGGGACTATGGAATTCAACATTGATGTAGTAACAAACCCTATAGCAAGCCATAATACAATCATGTCAATGAGTTTTACCTAAATTAGATGAAATCCTCCTAGCAACAACCTTGAAAAAGTGGCACGAGAGACCATGCTCACATCAGAAAATTCTTAGGAGTTTAGTCAAATAAAAGAGGTGGCACATAGTGGATACAACAAAAATGGAGGAGCAAAAATTAAATCAAGTCTAAATTTGGTTCAAAAGGTTTCCTCACCATCATCTTTCTCAATGGTGACTAACAAGTGTGTATATTTGAGGACATAACCTCTTTCTTCAATCTTTTGGCTTATATTTTTTATTCTGGATTGAATATTCATGTCAGATAAGGAGGACTTCGCAGTTTCCCTATCTTGGATATGCATACATTTGCTTCCGTTTATATTTTGGGATGGAGAAATCCTAAAAAGGATTAGTAATTCTTTGGGAAATGTCATCAAAATCTCTAAGGCCACTAATCAAGACAAAGTATATCTCTTATGCATGCTAAAATCTATTTACATTTATTACAGAGATTATCTATGGCAGAAAAACTCAATTATGAATTTATCCCCCTTAGATGTTGTTGGTATCATGAATATGGACATATTTATAGAAATTTCCCAATCTTATGATTATTTAAGAAACCAAATGATCTAATTCATCCATAGAACTAATAGCCTCAAAGTGGGCGGTAGGTTGTAAATCGACAACTTCAAATCTTCAAAATGATAGTTTCAACTATCAAGTTGACAGTCTCATGAAGAGACCAGAACACAGTCATTTATTTTTAACTGGACAGGTGTTAGGCTTGTCAGTTCTGTTACTTTATTTTACTTGTTTTATTTCATTTTATTGTCAGAAGGTTGATAGGATTAGGACAATTATAGTTGTGCATTGTTACTTTTTAATAGGAATTAGTAACAGAAAAATAATTGATAGTTAATTAGTTCTTTAAAAACATTACATTAGTTAAGGACAGTTAAAGAACTGATAAACAGTTACCCTTCTGTTGGGGCAGTTCTACCAAGAACAGTTATGCTTCATGAGGATAAAAGGAGAAAGAAAAACATTGTACGGGATTCCTCAAAGAGAGAAAAGAAAGATATACAGTCATTCTCCAGATTAAATATATTTCATCATTCGATCTCAAATTATATCATCACTGTAATACTAATTTGCATGCATTATAATAAATTTCTGTGTAACAATTGAATTTAGAATAACAAAACAGAGGACGGATGAGAAGAACCGAACAGCACAGAGTTGCAATCACCACCTACAGACAAGAGAACAAGAATGCAAATGCAGATAATCTACAGATAGAGTGAGGCTAATGGACAGTGCAGAGCCAGCATTTAAATGTCAAAGACAGAAAGAACGAGGGTTCAGGCAAACATTTACATTTCCAGGTAAACCGAAACCAAATTATATGTTACATTTATAAATATAGCAAATGCCGGAATGAATACATATGCAATCAAAATGTTTCATTCATATACTGTTAATCAAAATTAACACAGTCCAAAACATTCATCTTTTCTTCCGAACAAAATTGCCATTAAAAAGTCAGAGATTCGAAACAGAGTTTCGAGCAACATATGTATAACCAGAAATCAAATCAGTTACAGCCATAGCCATCAATGGAACCGACAGATAAGGGTTTGGATAAACCCTAGGGTTTTAAATAACCGAACAACAAGAAGTGACAGGAGGAGGGTTCTAAACCCTGAACCATTAAGAACAAATCTATACAAATCTATACAGTGCGATGGATTGAAGCCATTAAAAAAACCCAACAAGGGTTTGAATAGAAAACGTTCAATGACAATGTTACAGGAGTAAGGCTGAGACTACGAACAGAGCCAAAGAACACAATTACACAGACCACAGAGCATTCTTTTGTTTCCACAGCGAGGACGGACTACCCTAGAACCAGAACCAAACTACAAGCAACTATAGTCATCTATATGTAAAGACGCTACCCGTAAGAGCCGAGTGGAAGAGCTGTTCAGAGAGCAAGGAACACCTCGAGCCATGGGGTCAGCCACCTGAGCTCACCTGCAACCAAACAAGCATAGGTTAGAAACCTGTACAAATATATATAACCATTCGAAGTTGAAAACAGAACTGGTGGGGACAAGAAACCTTACCAGGAGCCATGGAAGCCGAGAAGAATACCAAAACCAAAACAAAACACTGAAAAGACCAGTAGCGAGAGTGATCAGAACCTGAAGGAGAAGGGCGAAAACATGATAGCAAAGAACCATTGCTTACCTGCACAGTAAGGGCGAAGCGCAGAAGCTTGGAGAAAAGACCTGTCACAGACGAAATCATCAGTTAAACGAGTTGGAACAACATTGGTATAAAAAAAAATAACCAGATAAACACACAGTGAACAGGTTGTTATCGTGTAGAGCCAAAGGTGCCTTCACAGGCCACCAAGGTCTCACCTCCCATAGCTGTCGAAGATCAGAGGGAATCCCACAGTCGGCGCTCAAACCAGAACAACAGAGGGGTAGAGTTTCCCCACAGACGCAGCAAAACAATGCAAATGATGAAATGATGGAGTAAGGGTTGACAAAAGTCGGGTTGCGTGTGAGGAGAACCGGCAAGTGTGGGTGGCAACCGGTTAAGACCATTCCAGAAACCCTAAACCCGTTTTCGAGGAGCATACAAAACATTAAAGTCAACCATAAAGTTCATCCGGACGCGGGTCATTTCAACCAGAGATATTTGTAAATGGCGGGAGGCCATCATAAGTGGTATCAGAGCTAGTTTCTTGAGTTAGAACTAATGGAACAGGTAGAAGGTGAAGGTGAAGGAAGAGGAAGAGGAAGAGGACGAATAGTCCGTGGGGTAGTAGATGATGGACTTCGAGAGGAGATTCGAGTTTTGCGTGAAAGATTGGCAGTGGTGGAGGTTGGGGGAAGAAGAAAACCAACAGACAACAATGATGAAGAAGTAGCTGAACCAGAGGAGGATGAGTATGAAGGAGTGACACCGGAACTTAGATTGTTGAAGTCAGTTTTGCTGTCCAGTCATAAGCCAAGGCATGAGTTACCTACTTATGACGGGAGTTTGTATGCAGATGTGTTATTAGATTGGCTGAGTGAAGTTAATAAATTTTTTGAGTTTGAGGAGACTAGTGAGGACAAACAAGTGAAGTTTGTCGCCACCAAGCTGAAAGGACATGCGTCCTTATGGTGGGACAATGTTCAGGCGGAAAGGAAGAGACTAAACAAACGGCCTATTAAGAAGTGGGCCAGAATGGAAGCAAAACTGAAGGAGAAGTTCCTGCCAAAAGATTATCAGATCATGTTGTACCGATAGGTACAGAACTTGAAGCAAAGAGGAATGACTGTTAGGGAGTTTACAGAGGAATTTTATAAATTGAATTTGCGAGCAGGGTATGTGGAAGATACCTCAGAAAAAACAGCCAGATTTGTAAATGGCTTGAGAGGGGAGATTTTGGATGAAATTGGTATTCTTTCACCTCAAACATTGGATGAAGCCTATCAGTTTGCACTGAAGGCAGAGGAGAAAATAAACAGGAAACAAAACACGAAGAGAGGAGGTGGTTCTGGCAGGGGAAAAGGCAAGGTTTATGGCAGAGGTAGGGTTGCAGGCCCAAGTGAGGAGGGCAGCAGTTCCAAATCTGCTGGTACAACAGATAAGGACAACAGCAACAGGGAAGGACGACCAGCTCAGAGAGGGCAAGGATTTGGCCGAGGCAAGGGAACTGTCCAGTGTTATCGTTGTCACAAAATGGGACACAAGTCATATGATTGTCCTGAAGGTGAACCAGCAGGTGGGAGAGGAACCTATGTTGCTCAGCCGGAGGATGTTGAGGAGACACCTCAAGAAGCGGAGAATACACCAGAGACAGGTGAAGCCTTGGTGTTAAATAAGGTGTTGTTAAAACCAGCAAAGGAAGTTGCAGAACCAAATTAGCGAAAGGCTTTGTTTCGCACTGTTTGCAAGTCACGAGGTAAGTGCTGTAAGTTGATCATTGACAGTGGGAGTACCGATAATTTGGTAGCTATAGAGATGGTAGAAAAGCTGGGATTAAAGAAGTTAAAACATCCTACTCCCTACAAAGTGTCGTGGCTGCGGAAGGGGCATCAACTATTAGTTGATGAACAGTGTGAGGTGGAGTTTCAGATCGGTAAGTATAAGGACAAGATCCTTTGCGATGTGATGCCAATGGATGTCTGTCACTTACTGTTGGGACGACCTTGGCAATTTGATAGGAGTGCAGTTCATGATGGGAAAACCAACTGCTATAAGTTTGTGAAAGATGGGATCAAGCATATGCTTGTACCCATCAAGGAGGAAAACACAGCAGAAGCTAGTGGAGTGAAAGCACTGCTGTTAGGTGGGAAAGAATTCATAAAACAGATTGAGGACAGTGAGATAAATTTTGCTGTCATAAGGAGACCAAGGGCAGTAGTACTTCATACACAGGTTGCAGATTTTCCAGAAGAAGTTCAGAAGTTGCTGCAGGATTTTGGAGACATTGTGGTAGATGATCTTCGAGATGAGTTGCCACCCAGGAGAGGTATTAGTCACTGCATTGACTTTATACCAGGGGCAAGCCTGCCAAATAAAGCAGCCTACCGCATGAGTCCCAAGGACCATGAAGAAATTAGAAAACAGGTCCAGGAGTTGTTGGACAAAGGTTTGATTCGAGAAAGCATGAGCCCATGCGCAGTACCTACTGTTTTGGCTCCAAAGAAAGGAGGAGAGTGGAGAATGTGTACGGATTCCAGGGCTATTAACAAAATTACTATTAGGTACAGGTTTCCCTTACCTAGGATGGATGATATGATGGATTGGTTGAGTGGAGCAGATTATTTTTCGAAGATTGACTTGAAGAGTGGATATCACCAGATCCGGATTCGGGAAGGAGATGAATGGAAAACCGCTTTCAAGACAAATGAAGGCTTATACGAGTGGCTGGTGATGCCATTTGGTTTGAGCAATGCTCCCAGCATGTTCATGTGTCTGATGAATGAAGTGCTAAAGGAATTTAACGGTAAGTTTTTAATAGTTTACTTGGATGATATTCTGATTTTTAGTAAGACTAAGGAGGAGAATTTCAGACATTTGCAGAGTGTATTGAGGAAGTTACAGCAGAACAAGCTGTTAATTAATCTGAAGAAATGTACCTTTTTTCAGCGAGAACTAGTGTATCTGGGCTTTGTTATTGCGAAGAATGAATTAAAAATGGACCCAGAAAAGGTGACAGCTATAGTTAGCTGGCCTTCTCTGAAAAGTTTAGTTGAAGTTCGAAGTTTCCATGGACTTACCAGTTTTTACAGGAAGTTCATCAGAAATTTCAGCGAGATTTGCGCACCAATGTTGGATACGATCAAGAAAGTGAACCAGCCATTTCACTGGACTGAAGTAGCGGAGCACAGTTTTTAGGTCTTAAAGAAGAAGATTACTGAAAGACCAGTGTTAAGACTGCCTGATTTCAACAAACTTTTTCAAGTTCATTGCGACGCCAGTGGTACAGCCATTGGGGCAGTCCTTAGCCAAGAGGACAGACCGGTTGCTTATTTCAGCAAAAAGCTAAATGAGAGCAGACAAAAATACTCAACCTACAACAAGGAATTCTACGCCATTGTGCAAGCTTTGAAACATTGACGACATTATCTATTCGGTAACGAATTTGTTTTATTTTCTGATAATTCTGCGTTACAGTACATTATGCAGCAACATAAATTGAACCATAAGCATGCAGCTTGGGTTGAGTACTTGCAAAGTTTCACATTTGTACTAAAACACATTAGTGGGCAATCAAATAAGGTAGCAGATGCACTTAGTAGGGGAACTTTGCTTTTACAGGAAAGCACTATGCAGATTTTGGGATTTGAACATTTGAAAGAGTTGTATCCAACTGACACCGAGTTTATGGAGGCCTACGAGGCTTGCCAAAACCCACTGTTACGAAATGACAGCAAGTGGCTAGACTATAATCTACAGGAAGGATTGCTATTTAAAGGAGGGCAGTTATGTATTCCCAACTGTTCTATGCGGGAAAACATCATACAGGAAAAACACAGTGGAGGCCTGGCAGGACACTTTGGAATTGACAAAACAATTGCTCAGGTACAACATTTTTATTTTTGGCCTAAGTTGCAGTGGGATGTGCAGAGGTATGTGACTAGGTGTAAAATTTGTCAATTGCCAAAAGGTCACAGTCAGAACACTGGACTTTATATGCCATTGCCCATTCCTAGTCGACCATGGGATTCAGTTAGTATGGATTTTGTACTGGGATTGCCCAAGACACAATGAGGCTTTGATTCAGTAATGGTTGTAGTAGACCGATTTTCAAAGATGGCGCACGTTGTACCATGCAGGAAAACCAGCGATGCTACTTACATAGCACATCTTTTCTTTACAGAGATTGTGCGGTTACATGGACTTCCGCGATCCATTATCTCTGACAGAGATGTAAAGTTCACCGGTCATTTTTGGAGGACTCTGTAGAAAAAGTTAAATACTCAGTTGCAGTTCAGCCCTGCTTATCATCCGCAGATGGATGGACAGACGGAGGTAGTGAACCGAAGTTTGGGGAACTTACTTAGAAGTCTAACAGGTGAAAATTCCCGGACATGGGACCGTGTACTTGCACAGGCGGAATTCGCATACAACGATTCCCCTAACCGTAGCACAGGATACAGTCCGTTCCAAATTCTGTACGGCATGCATCTGTGAGGAGTGCATGAATTACGAGATTTGGGGAAACTTGAGAAACGGAGTGCTGATGGGGAAGATTTCACCCAAGCTATGAGCAAATTGCACGAACAGGTTAAACTGAAATTACAGGACAGCAGTCAGAGGTACAAGCAGCGAGCTGATACAAAATGTCGGGAAGTTCAGTTTAATGTTGGGGATGAAGTCCTTGCGTACTTACGCAAGGAATGGTTTCCAAAGCGAGAGTACAGCAAGCTGAAATTCAAGAAAATCAGGCCCTGCAAGATCATTCGCAAGTTTTCTACGAATGCCTATGAGTTACAGTTGCCACCAGGGATTGGTATTTCCCCTATTTTTAACGTGGCAGATCTGTTCCCTTATGTCGCAGGTTCAGCAGATAACGCAGCAGCAGAGCCACCGCGGGACACCAAATGTGAAGGAGATTCGTGGATGAGACAGATGCCGATGGCACCACCCGTTGAGATCGAAGGGATTTTGGACACACAGGTAGCTAAGCGCACACGCAGGAAGGAGTATTTGCGGTATTTGGTAAAATGGAAGAACCGTCCAATAGAGGACAGTTCATGGCTTAACGTGACGCAAATACAAAAGGCAGGCTATTCTGTTGACGACCTCATGGAACGAAGCCATGACTTTTTGCCACCCCGGGAGCCTAATGCAGGAGCATCCAGCTCTGAGGAGACACAAAGTGGTTGACAGTCTCATGAAGAGACCAGAACACAATCATTTATTTTTAACTAGACATGTGTTAGGCTTGTCAGTTCTGTTACTTTATTTTACTTGTTTTATTTTATTTTATTTGTCAGAAGGTTGATAGAATTAGGACAATTATAGTTGTGCACTGTTACTTTTTAATAGGAATTAGTAACAGAAAAATAATTGATAGTTAATTAGTTCTTTAAAAACATTACATCAGTTAAGGACAGTTAAAGAACTGATAAACAGTTACCCTTCTATTGGGGTAGTTCTACCAAGAACAGTTATGCTTCATGAGGATAAAAGCAGAAAGAAAAACATTGTACGGGATTCCTCAAACAGAGAAAAGAAAGATATACAGTCATTCTCCAGATTAAATATATTTCATCATTCGATCTCAAATTATATCATCATTGTAATACTAATTTGCATGCATTATAATAAATTTATGTGTAACAATTGAAGTTAGAATAACAAAACAGAGGACCGACGAGAAGAACCGAACAAGAAGAACCGAACAACACAGAGTTGCAATCACCACCTACAGACAAGAGAACGAGAATGCAAATGCAGATAATCTACAGATAGAGTGAGGCTAACAGACAGCGCAGAGCCAACATTTAAATGTCAAAGACAGATAGAACGAGGGTTCAGGCAAACATTTACATTTCCAAGTAAACCGAAACCAAATTATATGTTACATTTATAAATATAGCAAATGCCGGAATGAATACATATGCAATCGAAACGTTTCATTCATATACTATTAATCAATATTAACACAATCCAAAACATTCATCTTTTCTTCTGAACAAAATTGCCATTAAAAAGTCAGAGATTCGAAACAGAGTTTCGAGCAACATATGTATAACCAGAAATCAAATCAGTTACAGCCATAGCCATCAACGGAACCGACAGATAAGGGTTTGGATAAACCCTATGGTTTTAAATAACCGAACAACAAGAAGTGACAGGAGGAGGGTTCTAAACCCTGAACCATTAAGAACAAATCTATACAAATCTATACAGTGCGATGGCTTGAAGCCATTAAAAGAACCCAACAAGGGTTTGAACAGAAAACGTTCAATGACAATGTTACAGGAGTAAGGCCGAGACTACGAACAGAGCCAAAGAACACAATTACATAGACCACAGAGCATTCTTTTGTTTCCACAGCGAGGACGGACTACCCTAGAGCCAGAACCAAACTACAAGCAACTACGGTCATCTATATGTAAAGACGCTACCCGTAAGAGCCGAGTGGAAGAGTTGTTCAGAGAGCAAGGAACACCTCGAGCCATGGGGTCAGCCACCTGAGCTCACCTGCAACCAAACAAGCACAGGTTAGAAACCTGTACAAATATATATAACCATTCGAAGTTGAAAACAAAATCGGTGGGGACAAGAAACCTTACCAAGAGCCATGGAAGCCGAGAAGAATACCAACACCAAAACAAAACCCTTAAAAGACCAGTAGCGAGAGTGATCAGAACCTGAAGGAGAAGGGCGAAAACATGATAGCAAAGAACCATTGCTTACCTGCACAGTAAGG
>APFE031605094.1:0-28325 GCA_000404065.3 Pinus taeda | reverse complement strand
GGAAACCACTTACCGCCCGTCCCCCTTCACTGACGTCACGCCCCCGTCAGTGTGACGTCACCTCGCCTTTCCGCCACTGCGCCTCCACGTCACCTCCACGTCGTCTGTCCACCCGTCTGCCCTGCCATCGTGTCACCGCCACCTGGCCACCCACGTCAGCTGCCATGTCACCCTGTCGTACCTAGACCCATGATGACGTCAGCATGACATCATCACCAAAAAGGCGCCAAAGGGCCAAAAATGCATAAAAAGACGTGAAATGACCATTATTCGTCATTTTCATTCGTCGTTTCCAGAGCACTCTGCATGCAAAAATGTCGTTCAACGGCCGAAATCAAGAATTCACCCACCAAAGTTGCTTCCGCCCTCATTGTCGACCCAGGAACCTGCAACTAATCCAGCTCAACACCTCCTGCGCCGTAAAAACTAGGTATTCGCCATAGGTGACCTTCTTTACCCGCATTTCTCCTATTGTTCTCCTAAATTCCTGTAAAGAACCTCTGCTAAAGCTCCTCACAGATAAATTTGTCCACTGAAACTTCCTAAAAACCTCGTAAAATCCCAGCACCACAAAACTCTGCAAGAAACCTGTGCCCTTCTGTGATTTTACCATAAAAACGAATTGGAGAAGCCGAGCCACTGGCTAAAAGCAAATACAACTGCTCCCTCATCCCTGATATCAGAAATTCCCTTAAAAAACCAGTTAATTAGCTCAGACACACTCTGGTTTTTCCAATAGAGTGCCCAACAGTTCGTCAAACCTGAAAAGAGTTTCCTCATACTCTCAGAGTGCTCACTGCCAAACACAATTTAGCAGGCATTCCTCAGCCTCTGCACCAATTCTAAACTCAAGGAAACATCCAGTTAAAATCAAACATGGCCACTCCATCTGCACTGGATGTAGCTCCTGTTAATCCACCCAATAAAGAGCTTGAAGCTATGCCACTTGTAGACAGTGATTTCCTCATTGCAAATTTTGTGGCAGAAAGGAACCACTTACAGAAATTCTGCCAACTGAGGAACAGTCACTTGGACAACAGTGACATGTATGGCATCTGGCTGTCCAATATGCCCACCTACTTCCTACCATTTGTAAATGTCTTTCCTGAAGTCATTCACCTCTGTGCAGAAAACTATGACCAGAAGCTCAGAGCTGTAAAGTCTCCATCTAGGAGCAACCTCTTTTACATAACACCAGACTCCATTAATCAGATGCTCAATTACAAGCAAACCTGGCTACTATACCCATTTTCCATTAAGTACTTCCTGGGTGAGGGCTCCAAGCTCTCTAGCACAGACATTGTTGCAGTGGCCAAAAATTTCATGAAGGCAAACTGCCAACCTTCTGGGCCACCTCCTTTTTCATATACCAATTTCAATGAGGTAGGCAAGCTGCTGGTGGACATGTTAACCTCTGTGTTGGAATTCACCACAAATGAGCATGTTGATGAAACTGTGCTGGTCATGCTATCTGCATATAGCCTTGAGAAGCCCCTTGCTGTAAAATACAATTATGCCAAGTATATTGCCAACAAGATACATGACCAACTGTCAAGGCTGAAAAGGGAAGCAATATTTAAATATTCATCATACATCTATCACCTGTTCATGTATTATCAGACAGATTGCTTCGAGTGCCCTGTCAAGAAGCTAGACTCATAGGTTGAGAGGAGGTCTGTCATCTTCTGGTCTTCAGTCTTCCACCAAGTCCAGAATTCTCCCTATTCATACTGTGAATTTATTGACCAATTTGTTTATCCAGTCACATGCCTCTTAAAGAGGACTCCTCCTATCAGATTGTCCAAAGATATGCAAAAAATCTTACAGCTGTCCAGGAATTACGAAATAGGTGATTGGTATTTATACCAAAATCAAACAGTTATCAGAATCTATGGTTGTGAGCTCTGTCCCTACAGGCTCCCAAGGTATGTGCCTATGAGGTTGTTTGCCCTCAAATACTATAGACAACTCATAAACTCTGATCTGACACACTTCCACAGTGCCAAGAAGAAAGCTAATCTCAAATTCAGAGACCACCTAGGCCCGTTCATCATGAACAAGAAAGATGGTTGGCAAGAAGCTGATCAAATATTGGGGCAGCAGCTCAAACTTAAAAGAAGCTTCTGGTGGGTCCCTTATGACCCTGAAGGCTTTATCAGTGCTAGGAGAGTCAAGTATAGGCTGCTAGCCTATAAACATTGCCCATATCCACAAATAGAACACTTTGCCAACCAAGATGAATGGGTGCCTGAATCAATAGTAGAAGAATTTGCTCAGGAAGAGAAAATGGAGCAGACTGTGAAATATTTAGAGAAACTCTTGACTTGGATTCTTGTCAACAGGTCCTGTTCAAGCAACCAGTCCAAGTAGGAGAAGGCACTTCCACTGCTCCAGCTACACAGACTACCCAGCAAGCATCTACAACCACCACTACAGCAAAGGGCAAAGAAATAATGGATGAACAGCAAGAAACAGAGGCAGAGCAGCCCAACACCTCAAAGGATCAAACTCAAGGGCAAGCCCCTTTACAGCAAACTGGACCACCCCAAATCCCAGTTTTTCAAACACCTCTCAATGAAGAGAGAGGGAAAAAGAGAGATAGAGAGGAGGTCACACCTCCAAGTGGGTCAACACAGCAACCAGAGGCCAAGAGGCCAAGAATTAACCCTGAAACAGAGGAGGAAGATATCAGTGAGGAAAGGGCAGAAAGCCACAACAGAGAAAGACAATCCAGCCAGCAGACTGCCACTAGTTCATTTCAGCTGGAACAAGCCATGCAGCAAGGCATAGAGGTATCCTCCTCAAGACAGCAGGGCAAGAAACCAGCTGGGATCAAAGGAGGTTTCATGGAGATCAAGGCACAAAATGAATTGTTGAGAGTGCAACTCTATGATCAATTCTTGAAGGCAACCCCCTCCAAAAAACAAAGATTGATGGCAGCATACGACCTCAAGGAGGACAAAATGATCTTTACTCATTTAAAGCCGAAAGTTCCACATCCCAAAACCTCTACAGATTACCTAAGAACAAACTTGGAGGTCTTTTCTAAAGACATACATCCAATGGATCAGATAGAGCTGCACAAGCAAACAGGGGAAATGGTATATGCCACACTTGCAGACAGGGCCATGCAAGCCCATAAGTTGAAAGAATCACTGAAAAATACTAATACACAGCTGGATTTGGAAAGGTTGTCTTCCCAGGCCAAGGACAACAGAATAAAAACATTGGAAGACATTATCATTGATCTAGGGCATGACCCAAAGGATCCAAAGGGTGTTAGGGCCCTTATGAAAAAGAAGGAGGATGATATTGCTGCACTCAGAAAGCAGGCAAAATTTCCTCCAACCATTCACCCTGACACTGCAGAACTAGCACAAGAAAAACAGCTTGATAACACCATGGACTTACTCATGAAGATGAATCAAAGGATACTAGAGATGGAAGGAGAATTAGAGAAGGCATTGCAGGACAAGCAAGGGGAGTCAACCTCCCAGCCCCCTAAAACATCTACAACTCTTGTACCTGCCCCTCCTACACAAGCAACATTAGCCCCTCCTGCCATTCCAGCACCAACCATAGCCACATCAGTAACAGGAGCAACAACAAAAGCAACAGCAGCAGCAGAATCCAGCATGATCATGGAGGACTTGATGAAAGTTGTCAAAGAGCTTGAAACTCAAGTAATAGAAATAAATGAAGCCAAGGATAGGCTGGCCAAGCTAGAGGCCAGCTATGAAAAATCCAAGATGACAGTGGCAGAAAAGAAAAGAGAAATAAAGGCCTTGGAGGCCAAAGTAAAAACTTTGGAAAAGGAATTGCTTCTAGGCAAAACCTTAGCAGAAATCAAGAAGATAATTTGGGCCAAAATTGGCCAATCAATACATGACCAATGGAGGTCAATCCAGGCAATACATGAGCAGGTTGAACTAATAGGCATGGCTCATGTTGAAATACAAAGAACCAAAACAACACTAGGAATCATGCCTAAGCAAGCCAATAAAATGATACATTTCCTCAATAACCACACTAGGGAAGAATTGGCAGCTCTAGAGATAAACAACAGAATAGACACCATCCTGACATCTAAGAAAGTGCTAACTTTGAGGAACTTCACTCAAACTCTGGAAAGAAAATGTCAGGAAATGAAGGCAGAAATTGATGAATTCAGGGAAAAAATGACAGTGTTAGATGATAAAGGACTGCCAAGCCTAGTGACTGGCATAGGACAACTGCTGTCATATAATCAGTATATCACAAGGCTCAACAATTATGTTGATAATCAAATTACAGCATCCAGCAGCTCCACAGAAGAAGCAAGGCCTCCCTCTGGGCAGTCTTTGTATGACAAACTGGAAAATCTATTTTTTATTGAACATGAGATAAAACATCTGTTTGAAGTGCCTCCAAACTTCTACAGATATACAGAAGCAGATGAAACCCTGGTGAAGATAAGGAGACATCAGCTACCTCCAGCTGATTGGTGGCAGGCAATGCTGGAAATTCTGCCGAGGTGATGCCACTATTTTATTTCTTTTTGTGAAAAATCAAGTCTCGGTCACAGCACAGGTCAGCAGACAGATCAGCACGCAGGTGTCACAGGAATCATCCGTACAGTGACTCACCAAAGCACTCAGACAGCAGGCTCAACTAACGCAGAATTAAAGGCACAGCTACAACCAACTTTCCTAAGCCAAAAAGTCAAAAGTTGTCTGACAGAAAGATAGCTGCCACCTCAACATTAAATGATGTAGTTATTTCTTTCATTTACTTTTTGTAAGAGAGTTGGTGGTGCAATTTATTGCACAATAACTCGCTATTGAGATATTTTGTATCCCATTTTGTATATATATCCCCTCAAAGAACGTATTGAGGGTCGGTTGTAGTGAAACGCTTTCTGAAGAGCTCTATTGTATACTTGAGACATTTTGATAATAGAAATTGCTGGTGGAGTTCCTGGTTCCTATGCTGTCTAAAGGTGGAAATGAATGGCTCTGTTGTGCTACAGAATTCTTGTGTCATTTGCTGGAACAATAAGTTATTCTGAACTGTGTATGTGTTTTTCTGTGTATGCCATAATTCATATATTTTCATAATCATAGTAAATAGAGAAAAAGAATAGCTTAGGATTTGTTTGAACACACCCTATGCTTAATCTCTATTTCTAGATATGTTTTGTTCTGGATTAGCCATGGATATGAATTCTTAATTGCTCATGTCTAAACTGATTCTATCACTGTGAATATTGTTTAAGAATTCTTAACTGCTCTTAAGCAATACTTTCATTTCTCCTTTGTTAGCATAGTGAAAGATTCTTAATTGCCTTTCACTCACTATTTCCATAACTTCATTTCATAATCTAAGAGATTGTTCCACAGTTGCCTATCTGGCTCTGCTGCAACGCTCTTCCTTCAAAAACATTCTTCAGCAGCACCTTATCTGAACTCCATTGCCCAATGGCCCAAACTGTTCAGTAAATTATGCACCAACCCACCAAACTCAAACAAAACAGCACACCATAGCTAGCCTAAAAATTATCCACCAAAAAAGCTAAAATTATAAAGAGAGAGCCCTCTCTGGTTACAGGTAGGCTAGGACCTGTAGCTAAAAGATTGGTCAGTGGTTACCTCGGCCGTATTCCCTTTAGGAAGCAGGGAACAACCTGAGTGATAATACACCTGTCTACCACCTTTTGTCGTTACCTCGGCAAATTCCTAATGCCACCTCAGGCCCTCCTTTGTGTACTCCCATCCATCTATCCTTCCTGACCTACACCTATCCTTTTCCTTTCCCGACGCTCTTCTCCTAGTCCTTTTCTTGAGATGTGCCTCAACCATTTTGTCTGCTTTCACTCATCATAACTCCTACATTCTCCTAGCTGCACCTGCCATATCCTTTCTGTCCTACTGTTGCCACTTGTCGTCCCTTCTTGAGTTCCTGTCCCAACTCACCAGATGCCCTCCATCTTCATTCTTAATTTCACCTCTGCTCCCCTTTCTACCCCTTCATGTGATCCTTCCTTGCCCTTCTCGTTAGCTGCCCTGCTCTGTCTTCTGCCTCACACCCGTCCTTTCTCACGTGTGCCCTATCTGTCGTCTTTGGCTATGTACTTTCCCTGCATCTGCCACTTATTGCCTTTTCCTGAACATTCCCGTCGGGGTTGCTATGGCCACCATTATCGACGTTAAGAACTTTCTGCAATTTCTCCCTCTCCTCCAGGAGTGGCAGCTCCATTCCTCCGATGTCCATTGACCTTCCCTTATTTCGGCTTCCACAGTTTGCTAACCAATCTGTGGTTTATTGCCTATTCACCTTACATGGCTAGGGATCAGATAGTCTATTCTATTGATCAATTTCCCTATTTCGCTAGTTAGCCACATTGTTCGCCAAATCCTGCTTACTTTTCCGTCGGTGTCTTTTGTTGTCGTTGTTTTACCATATCCATGACCAATTTCGAGTCGCCTTCAATTTGAAGGCTTTGGAACTTTTCCTGAATCATGATTTCAAGTCCTCGCTTCATCGCGTGTAACTCCACTTCGTTTTTCATTGCTTACCCACAATCCATCATGAAAATTCTCAGAGTTTTTCCTCTGTCGTTCCTGAATAGCCCCCTATTCCTGCTTCTCCCGGGTTTCCTTTTGTTGCCCCGTCGAAGTTTAATTTGGTAAATCCTTGTGGTGGATGCCTGTACATATTCATCACTTCGACCTCTCTATATTGGTTTTTACTTTGGGGACTGTCTCTCATGGTTTGTGTTAATTGTAGCTACTGCAAAATTTTCTGCTCTATTTGGTTAATCTTCTAGTCTTCTTCCTTCCATCTTTCTCTTAGAATTTTTTCTCTCATGTTCTTGATTGTTTGTTTCCATATTTCTACCAGGGTTTACTTCTCTTCTTTGAAGATCACATTGTTCCTTTCCTTCCAGATGTTCCAAAGCAGGAACCCAACTGACAGCATCCACGTGTGGTTTAATACCAGGCTTCCATAAGGTTTTTTTGGCCATTTTCCAAAGTATTTTTGATCTTTTGGTAGTTTCTATGGCAATGTTCAAACAGCTGATGGTGACTACTCCACAAGATATTGCTGACGGTGCATCTGTTTGTTAGGTACTCCATCGTTTCCTCCTATTCATTGTAAAGCACGCAGCATGAGGGTCCCTGCACTCCTTTTCTCTGTATTTGATCCCAGGTTAGTGCCCGTCCATGATATAGAATCCATAGAAAGAAGGTTACTTTCGGCCAAGTCTTAATTTTCCATAAGCTTTTCCTTTTTTTTGACTCTGCCTGTCGATTTTGTCCTACTTTTAAGTAACACCCTTCTACTATAGAAAACGTTCTTTTTATTCGGGTTCCCCATCGTAGTATATATTACCCTACTTTTGTTGTGACTTTCCTTTGTTGTAATCTCCCAAAATTTCAATGTCCATGGTTGCTGCCTAGTCCTCCTTTTGCTTCCAATTTCTCTAGTATTACCCTATACTTGGTTTCCAGAAGTTTCCAACCACATCCCCCTCTGTCAGGGAGGTAAATGCTTGGATTACTTGGAGGGCTTCTTTATGGAGAAGCTTTTCTCGTTGTTGCCAGGATCCCTCCTAGAATTTGGTTGTGTCCCCCTCTCTTACCTCCCAGAAGCTGTAGTCACTTATCAAATCTTTATTGCTCCTAGCCAAATTCCATATTGCCAATCCTTTTTCCCCTGTTTCACTTGTCATCCTGTCTTCTGGTTTCTCAGCTGCCTCGTATTTCTTCTCCCAACTTTTTTTCCATAGATCTTGTCTGCCCTGTGTCCACCTCCACCATAGTTTCACACCCATCACTTGGTTGAGTATATAAGGGTCCCGCAAACCTAAGCCTCTATCTTTGATAGGTTTTCTTAGCCATTCCTAGGAGAGTAATGCCGATTTTCTTATTTTACTTGTTCCTTGCCATAAAAATTTCTTAAACATGGCTACTAATTTTTGATAGATAGATTTAGGGATGGCTTGGCTAGACATTTGGTATATTGGGATGGACTACAATACTGCTTTTAGGAGGATTATTCAGCTAGGGGTATTCAGTGACCTGAATGTCCAATTGTCTATATTTTTCCTTATCTTGCTTATTAGGGGTCCCTAGTTTGTTACTCTGTATTGATGCTCATTGAGCATTATGCCCAGATACTTTGCTAGGAAGGTTCCTATTCTGAATCCCATTGTTCTAGCCAGAAATCTTTGGGATGCTACCTCTGTATTAAAGAAAAATACGGCATGGAAGATTCTAAACCAGTATGTACCCCAATGGTAACAGGATGTAGTCTCAACTCAAATGATGAATCTGCAGTAGTACATCAACCAACTTACAGATCCATGATTGGCAGTCTACTTTATCTAATAGGTAGCCTACCAGGCATCATGCATGCAGTAGGAATAGTTGGAAGATTCCAAGAAAATCCAAAGGAATCACACCTTCAAGCAATCAAAAAGATTTTCAAATACCTTTAAGGAACAAAGAATTTTTGTTTATGGTATCCTAGAGATATAGATCTTACACTTGATGCATATATAGATGTAGATTGGGCAGGAAGCGTTGATGATAGAAAAATCACTAGTGGTGGTGCATTCTATATGGGTTCTAGATTAGTGTCTTGGTTCAACAAAAAACAAAGTTCAATTACATTATCTACAGTTGAAGCAAAATATGTGGTTGTTGTATATTGCTACAGACAACTACTTTGGATGATGCAAACATTGCAAGAAATTCAGATCACATGTACTCCACCCATCTCCATTCTATGTGATAATACAAGTACGATCAATATTTTGAAGAATCTAGTCATGCTTTCCAAGACCAAGCACATACCCATCAAATATCATTTTTTACCTGAACAAGTGCTTGAACAAAATGTTAAATTGGAGTATGTTCCCTCCAAAGAACAGGTTGCTGGTATATTCACCAAACCACTACCCAGAGAAACATTTGAATATCTCAAACAGAAGGTGGCGGTAGTTGATGCATCATCCTATTGTTAAATCCTATATGTTTTAGAGAAAGGTTGTTATACGCGAGTTGCATGAAGCATAGTCGTGTACATACACTGGTTTCTACGGATACAGTCACGTTTATGTTGGTTTGAAGAAAAGCAGTGGGCCAGACTCAGGAAGAAAGGGGTTTGACATGGTTCAATGAGTTATCTGATCTATTTTGGGATGGTTACAATCTGTGGATCACATGTGGAAATAAATTGTTGGCTTTCATAAGTTGTTGATAACTTGATGTGTATCTGATTGATGATGATGCCTTGATAACTCTTCTATTATATCAAATTATTAGATATGACATTAATCATCTAGCACAGGTTCAGGGGGAGCATATACTTCTAATAATGCATTATTGGAATTATCTTAGAAGATCTTGGTACAAATTAACACAATTGTTTTTTATTCAGGTGGAATAGGTGCAAGGGGAGAACATGGTTGGTGGTCTAGATGTTGATTGACAAATACTGTTGATAAAAGTTGCTGATTTGGTCTCTGTTATTTATGTAATGTATATATTTTAATGTAAAGGTCATCAAAATACCTATTTTGTTACCCCACTATGCATGGATGGATGATGTAATGTTCTTGTTTCGACACGTATAAACAATTGGTATATGCCCAATTGGTTGGGTGGATGAATCAAACTTGGTATATCCCAACTTGGTAGGGAGATGGATGTATGTATGAGTCATTGGTGACAAGAAGGTAATTTATGATGTATGTATATAGTCATCTTTTTGTAGACCTTGCTTATATTTAGGGGGAGCATGGGATCGATCATGGAGCTCAATCAAATTACTTCAGTATGTCAAAGAATTCAGCATGTACTCAAGGGGATCATAACGCTTTGCCCTTGATGACAAAGGGGGAGAGTGACTTGGGGTTGCCATCAAGTCCAAAGGGGGAGATTGTTGGCATTATGACACAAACTTGGCACTATGACACAGGTGTTGTCCCTGATGGCAAGTCACTCAGATGACAGATCATAGTTCAAACTCACAGAATGAAGAAAGAGAGCTATACGCAGGTTCCCCATTGACCAAGCCATGTGTACACGCAAGTTAGCAGACCAAAAGAAGCGTATAATGTACACATGCACTTTCACAGAAGGAAAGGCACATACATCTTGGAAAACTAAGTTTTGGTCCGTGCTATTTGGTCCATGGTATTTTGATCCATGGTATTGATCCAAGGTATTTGGTATGAAGTGTTGACCCAAGGTATCTGGTCCTAGGTGGTTTTGGTCCATGGTATTAAGTAAGGACTAAGAGTATAAAAGGAGGAGAAGATCTTTAGGCAAAGGTACTCAAGTATTAAATATCTGATGAAGAGCAAGATCTAATATATAGGTTATTTGGTTATGGTGCATAGCTAGATTTGAACCAAGGATGAAGCTTAGCGCTTAATGGAGGATAAGATCTAATAATGGGTCAAGATCTTAAGACTTGAAGTGAAGTATCTTTATGTTATTTGATCATATATCTGAATAAATGGCACGTGTTGTAGTCTATAAATACGATGATCTGGGTATAACAGAAGTCTGGAATTTTTGTAATGTTTAAATAATCATTTATAGATCTGTACGCACGTTCACTTTAGAAAAGGCGCATATACACGCTGGTTCTACATATCAAAACAATATACATCTTAAATTTGATTTGCAAATCTGTACACAGGTTCACGTTGAGAAAAGAGCGTATGCACACAGGTTCGACACAGGGAAGTACCGTATACCTTATAAAATATGTTTTAGCTACTTCAGTTTGTTGTTGCAGTGTTCTGGGTTCTGGCTCAGGTTCTGGTTACAACATTATGAAAGATCAGATTGAAGGGTTTTCAAAGTGATTGATTGATTTAGTTGCGGTTGGTGCAAAGGAGACTGGTTGATGCAGATATATTTGATGTTTGAATGATGTTATTGATGGATCCAATCTGAAAATTTATGAAACGTGGTCCCTGGAAGAAAAGAGAAGGTTGTAGTCTTCTGTAAGCCAGCACCTACATACTAGTAAACATATCAGCTAGTACAAGAGCTAGGGGGGTTGTAGCTCCCTTCCTAGAGAAGCTGGAGAATGAGAGAAGATTGTAGCCTTCTACAAGCAAGTAGAAGCCTATGTACTAGTATAAGTCTGAACCAGTACAAAAATTGTAAATAGAAGTTTCTTATTATTAAAAAGATAGAGACAATTGCAACAGGTGGTTTTCACCCACATTGGGTTTCTACCTTACATCTGTGTTCATATGTGTGATTGCCTATTCTAGTTTTACTACACCTGGTTATTGCTTATGGTTTTGATGTACTAATTAAAGATCAACATATGATAAATTAACTGAATCATAAGTTTGCAAGATATACGCTATTTTCCTTAAACACAGTTGCGTATACACACGAGTTCCATTAACTGAAGTAGCGTATATGAATCTGATTATGGAAATGAAAAATTATTGACTTACTAATACTGATTCACCCCCCCCCCTCTCAGTATTATTTCCAACATTTTCATGTCTAAGTAATTAGTTAAAGTTTTGATCAAATTTACCCTATTAAAAATTAATTCTCGTATTTTTCTATTGCATTGCTCGATATTATCATAACCTAAATTATTTAGACGACTTTTCAAAACCAGCAAACAACAATGTTGTTATACTCTTACAAAAATGATTTTATTGTCATAAAGTTTCACTATTTATCCTCCTAGGGCGTTTATAAAAGACATTATCATATTCAATATTTTTATATTCCATGTGTCAACAATGGTATCAATATTTCTTATTTTCATTGAATTAGGGTGAAGGACATACAAGAAATATACATGTAGATAAAAAAGAAGAGATATTTTATCCTTTTTATTTTTAATTTCCCTTAAAACTAATATAAGATGGTAGGAAAACAAGAAATTTACATTTTTAGTTGATTATAAAAACATTTTCTTATGGTTGTAGTAGTAATTTTATTCAATCCATAAACTTACATATTTTCTCTAAGTCATTTCTATATTGTCTAAGTCACTTTTATATTATCTAGATTTTACTTTGGTCACTTTGGGTTTGATTTTTGAGCCGATTTCCATTTTGTGTCTATTTTCCATAGTTTTTTTTATTCCCCATATCTCAGAGGAAATCATTACCCTACTTGACACATAACTACTAGTAAAACCTCTAGTGGTTTACGACCTATCCTTCTATTGGTAAACTGGGTCACAAGTGGGGGGATTTGGACATTGGACCTCTTAGTTTTCACAATTTTCACATTACTTCAATCACCAATTGAGCTACCCCTGGGACAATGGAAAGTAGCTTTTATATGTATCTTTGATTTCTAGTTTTCACATCTTTACTGAAAGTTTACACGAAGAGTTGATTTACATTTGAACACTTATTGGGTGCATACATGCCAACTTTTTTATTTTATCTACAAAGTAAACAAGTTTATAAACCCTTTTAACTTTCATAATTTTTTATGAAAGGAAAGAAGAAAAAAAAAAAAAGCAAACAAACGAACAAAGCAATACCCCATTGGATGCTCCTACTCCTATTTTCTTTTTATAATTTCATTGTTTTGAAAAAAGCACCATTTAAGCTATAGGTAACATATACCCTGTGTTGAGTTACCAAAGGAGTGAATTATAGGCTCAATTTCTAAACAGATAATATCCGTCACACTCAACAAATTTATGTTTGAATAGTTCATTTGATAATCCAAAAAAGGACAAACATTCACATAGAAAAATAAGCTCCCCTGAGAAAAATCTCAATAAAAAATTGAATATTCATCGTGAAAAAAATAATAGACTTTTACTTTGTTTCAAGCTCCCCTCTTCCCAAAAATGTGATATCTTATAGACATAAGTCAAACTTATGATTTGAAAGGCTTATAATAAAATATGTAATAAAATATTGTAACTCCAAAACGTAGGGGTTTAATCAAATCATTTACAAAGGCCCTTTTTACGTTCTCCTCTAGTAATATCATAATCTCTTTATCACTCTTCAATAAACTCTTTTAGTAGATTTATAATATTTGATGTATTTCTATATATTATATTATTATATATTTCATATTTTTACATACCAAGCACACTATAAAAAACATAACAACTCCATTACAATCATAGCATATAGCCTAGCAGACAACAGACGAAAGAAAGAGTGATATTAAGAAGAGATGGGATGGTGTTGACCTTCTAAACATTTTTATCCGAACTGAACCATAGTTGTAAAGCAATACAACCTTAGATTATTTCCAAATGATTTCTTCCCAGGAACTAGAACGACCCATTAATAGTAAGTGATTGACAATGGGCTAATGATGGTTTATTGTATGTTTAGGAATTTGCTATAACGGAATGGAATGAACAACTCTAAAGCATAGACAATATATACTACAAAATTTTAATTGTTAATTTTGAAAAAGTTTAAAAAATTATAACAATTTGCCCCTACTCGTGCAGTTTATATTACATTCCAACAAAGGCATTGTTAGAAGTGCATGTGGTGCCGTAATAAGTTCCCTTCAGATATGGACACTAGCTGTAATGTTAAAACGTAAATATGCTCTAACAGTGTTGTAATAAACGCTTTGCAACTGAATCCATAATTTTTTAGATGTGATAAGGATCGGCAAATCTGCCACCTTGAACTATAATAGAATATTGCCTTAAAGGAAACACTTCAGATTAAGCATAGGAATCAAAGGAAAATGTTCTTGATATTGACAGTGAAAGGAATCAAATGAAAACTTTTTATGTTACTTACATGTACTTTCCTCATTTTTAATTATCAGTTTGTCACAATCTTACGAATATAATAATGTTAATTGCATTCCATGGATTGACAATCTTACGAACATAATAATGTTAATTGCATTCCATGGATTGTTCCTGGACTCCCATTAAAGTCCACCTGTATTCTATTTTAATGTGTTTTTCTTTCCATGGAAATCGCTAATCCTACAAAAGCGTTATAGGTTCCTAATAAAATTGATGGGTCCAACCCACCCTTGTCACACTAACCAACGTTAATAATACGATTATGAATGAATTTAATGATGGGCAATTGGATTACATATGATGTTGGTTCATTTGGTAGTTGATTGCAATATTTTAAAATTGATTTGGGGTTCGCACTTATGATTTGTACTTGTGCTCACGAATAATGGACAAGTGTCCACTCCTTGGAATCGTCACCCCCGCTTTGGTATGAGGGTCTCAAACCCTATCTGCCGGTCATTTTGCATGCGAACTGTTGAGGGTTGAGAGCTCTGCAATGTGGTTATGCTACACGGTTTTCTCTGTGTAAATTTATGTTGCTCTGGTACTCTGGCTCAGCTCTTGATCTGGAAACTCGTTGGCTTCTCCGTCTGGTAATGAACCCTTGTTTTGAACCTGGATATTCCGTTGTTGTGTTGTTTCTCTATTTGCACTTAATCTTTCTGTTGAGTTATGAATCTTTAGTTTGCTTGTTGGAAACTGAGATTTCTCTGTGTACAATGTGAATGTCAGTTATTTCGCTGGATTGTGCGACCCCTTTTGGTCTTGAATCCTTCTATGCAACTGTTGTTGAGTGCCTAGTTGTATTCCTCTATTTCGTGAACAAGTTACAGTCACAGGGTCTCGGCATCAGTTTCCTTTGCAATGTCAAGGTAAGATTTATGTTCTATGCTATCAATCTTTTCTTCTTTTCACACTGTTAAACTAACAAAATTTCTCCTTCGTGAGTAGAGTGACCCTAGGTGACTGCAATGTCAGCGTCTTGTCTCTGCAAGGTAGATTCGAACCTCTGTCTCATTATTTCCTTTCGGTACCATCTTTATCTACCACGGTATGCTCACAAAATTTGGTTGTTGTTTGTCATTGCAGGTATGCTCGTCCTGGAGGGTTTTTGGTTTCGGCTTCTCAGTGCATTGGCTAGACCTGGGTAGGGTCATTCCCTATTTTTCTTATCACTTGTGCTCTGTTCGTCATAAGTTAGGTTTACAGTGGTTTATTGTAGTGATTTTGAGACTGCTGACAATAGGTGGTCGTAGGCCGCTAGATTTGCACTGTTCTTCTTGTGGTTGTTGTAGGGTTTGATTTATGGATAGGGTTTATAAACGCGTATATTAGGTAATCCATCGAACCTTGTACAGTGTTATTGTATGGACTATGTATATAATTTAAACAGATATTTTTGTGAATGTATGTATTCGAACAAAGATTCTTGTGCTTATGTTGTAAATGAAACAAGAGGCTTTACTCTTCAGGAATACATGTATGATTTGTTTAACTCGCTGTTCAAAAATGCTTGCATCTTGTCTCTACCTTGATGCTCGAATTATGTATACTCGTCCAGGATTCCTCTACGCTTGTTTGATTGATAAATTCAGGGACTGTATGCCCTCATTTCTGCAACGTATTCTTTAATTATGTCTGCAAACTCATTTTGATTTGTAGGCCTACTTGAATCAATGAAAATAGGAACACATATGTGTGTACATGCCTGTGGAATAAAACAAAGGATGGATTTTCACTATTTCTGGAAATTTAACAGAATGACAGATAGATAGACAGTTACAGGATATTGGAAAAATGTCTGTGTGCTCAGAGATATTTTATTAGTTTTTCTCTCTCTCTCCAAAAAGTCAAACCTCTTACAATTGTGTTTTGTTCTTTTTCAATGATAGTATGGAACTGTTTTCTCCCAACTGTTGTTGCTTACACATTTTTAGTTCCAAAAACTGTTTATTGTCCTACGTTACAATCTTGTAAAAGTTGACATGAAAAATAAAATTAATTAGTTGCAACAATTTACCTAATTAATCCTCTACCTTCCTACATACTGTTATTTACTAAATTAAAACAACATAAACAAAAACAACTACAGTGTTCACTTAGCAAATTCTTCTTCAATCCTCTCAGAGACCAAACAGCCTTTTGTCATGATGACCCGTCAGCTAGATGCTCCTGCATCAGGCTCCCGGGTTAAGAAAAAGTCATGGCTCCGTTCTATGACCTCCTCCACAGAATAACCCACCTTCTCTATCTCTGCCGCGTCGAGCCACGAATTGTCCTCGATTGGATGGTTTTACCACTTGACAAGGTATTGCAGATACTCCTTCTTGTGAGTCCTCCTGGCTACCTGTGTGTCGAGAATCTTCTTGATCCCATGGGGTTGAGCTGAAGGCATGTGCCTCATCCAAGAACTGTCTCCAACTTGGGTGTCCCGTTCTGGCCATACCACACTGTCTTCCTCCAGGTTCGCAGTATATAGGAACAGGTCTGCCACGTTGAAAATAGATGATATGCCTATATCTGGTGGCAGCTGTATCTCATAAGCGTTGGCTGAGAATTTACACAAAATCTTGTAGGGACCAATCTTCTTGAATTTCAGCTTGTTATACGTTCCCTTAGGAAACCGTTATTTACGTAAGTGTGCAAGGACGTCATCACCTACATTGAATTGGACTTCTCATTGCTTTAGATCTTCCTGTTGTTTGTGTTTCTGAATGTTGTCATGCAACTTTGATTTCACCTATTCGTGTAGTTCACTCATTGCTTCAGCAAAATCTTCCCCATCAGCACTTCTCTTCTCCAACTTTCCCAAATCCCACAACTCATGTATTTCACGAGGATGCATGTTGTACAGGATCTAAAATGGACTGTTGCTAGTGCTAAAGTTTGGTGAATCGTTATAAGCGAATTCTGCCTTAGTGAGCGCACAATCCCATAAATGTGAATTTTCCCCAGTCAAGCTTCGTAAAAAGTTTCCCAAGCTCCTATTCACCACTTCCGTTTGCCCATTAGTCTGCGGATGATATGCAGAGCTGAAGTTCAACTGTGTGTCCAACTTCTTCCACAGGGTGTGCCAAAAGTGTCCCGTGAATTTTATGTCACTATCAGAAACAATAGATCTGGGTAGGCCATGTAATCTAACAATCTCCATGAAAAACAGGTGAGCTACGTGAGTGGAATCACTAGTTTTTCGACAAGGGATGAAATGTGCCATTTTTGAAAACCTATCTACCACCACCATCACCGAGTCATCACCTCACTGTGTTCTAGGTAGTCCTAAGACAAAGTCATTGCTGACTGAGTCCCATGGTCTACTTGGAATAGGAAGTGGTGTGTAAAGTCTGGTGTTTTGACTATGTCCCTTCGCTAGTTGGCAAACTTTACACCTATTCACATATCGCTATACATCCCTTCGCATTCTTTGCCAGTAATAGAAGTGTCCGAGCTGCTCCAAAGTTTTTTCTAAGCCGAAATTTCCGGCTATACCTCTGTTATGCTTCTCCTGTATACTATTTTCTCTCATTGAAAAATCAGGAATACATAACTATCCCCCTCTAAACAGTAGTTCCTCCTGCAAGTTATAGTCCAACCATGGAATTTTGTTCCTCAGCACGGGATTTTGATAGGCTTCATAGGCCTCTTTTAAATCCATGTCGGTTTTGTACAAATCTTTCAAATGCACGAAACCCAACACCTGTATTGTACTTTCCTGTAAGAGCAAGGTTCTTCTGCTCAATGCATCTGCCACCTTATTGGCATGCCTGCTGATGTGTTTCAACGCAAAGGTGAAACTCTGCAAATACTCCATCCATTTGGCATGCTTGTGGTTCAATTTATGTTGTTGCATTAGATATTGTAGCGCTGAATCATCAGAAAATAACACAAATTCACTCCCCAATAGTTAGTGTCTCTAATGCTTCAGAGCTTGGACAAGAGCATAAAATTCCTAGTCAGGAATACTTCTGCCTGCTTTCGTTCAGCTTCTCGCTGAAAAATGCCACAGGTTTGTCTTCTTGGCTGAGTATAGCGCCAATAGTTGTACCACTTGCATTGCATCGAACCTGGAAAAGCTTATTAAAATCTGGTAACCTTAGTATTGGCCTTTCTGTAATTTTCGTCTTTAGGAGCTGAAAGCTGTCCTCTGCTCCCTTGGTCCAACAAAAAGGCTGACTGGCCTTTTTGATAGTGTCCAACATAGGCGTGCAGATTTCACTAAAATTTCTTATAAATTTGCGATAAAAACTCACCAGCCCATAAAAACTATGTACTTCAAATAAGCTTTTTAGAGATGGCCAATTAATGATTGCTGCAGTCTTTTCTGAGTCCATCTTTAACTCATTTTCTACAATTACAAAGCCCAAATAAATTAGTTCTCTTTGTAGGAAAGTACATTTTTTCAAATTTATCAGCAGTTTATTCTGCTGCAATTTCTCCAACACTCTTCGAACATGTTGAAGGTGCTCCTCTTTAGTCCTGCTGAATATGTCATCAAGGTACAGTATCACAAACTTGCTGATGAACTCTTTCAGCATTTCGTTCATCAACCTCATAAAAGTACTAGGGGAATTACTCAAACCGAACGACATGACTAGCCACTCGTACAACCCTTCATTAGTCTTGAAGGTTGTCTTCCACTCATCTCCTTCCCTGATCCGGATCTGATGATAGCCATTCTTCATATTAATCTTCATGAAGTATGTTGCCCCACTTAGGCAGTCTATCATATCATCTATCCTTGGTAGTGAAAACCTGTACCTAATGGTGATTTTGTCGATGGCCCATGAATTCGTGCACATCCACCATTCTCCTCCTTTCTTGGGAGTGAGAACTATTGGTACTGCACAAGGGCTCAAGCTTTCCCTTATCAACCCTTTATCTAGCAACTCCTGCACATGTTTCCTGATCTCTTCATTATCTTTGGGGTTCATTCGATATGCTGCCTTATTTGGTAAGCTTGCTCTGAGTATGAAGTCAATATGATGACTGATGCTTCTTTTGGGAGGCAACTTGTCTAGCAAATCATCAACTACAATGTCTCTAAATTCCTGCAACATCTCTTGAATTTTTGCAAGCAGATCAGATATTTTTATATGCAATAGCATTGTCTTTGCCCTCCTCACAACAACATAATTCACTTCACTTTCCTCGATCCGTTTCAAAAATTGTTTTGCACCTATTAATAATGCTTTCGTCCCGCTTGCTTCTATTGTCTACTCTTCTTTGATGGGTACAAGTGTATGCTTGATTCCATCTTTAACAAACTTGTAGCAGTTTGTTTTTCCATCGTGTAGTACCTTCCAATCATATTTCCATGGTCTTCCTAGCAGTATGTAACACACGTCCATTGGCATAATATCACAAATAACTTTGTCTTTGTACCTGCCAATGTGAAATTTAACCTCACACTATTCATCAACCAACAGCTGGTGGCCTTTCTGCAACCACGAAACCTTGTAAGGGGTGGGGTGCTTAAGCTGCTTCAAACCAAACTTCTCCACCATCTCGGTGGCAACCATATTATTTGTACTCCCACTATCAATGATCAACTTACAACACTTTCTGTGTGATTTGCAAACTATCTAGAATACTGCTTTCTGTTGGGTCTATTCAGTTGTTTCCTTGGCTAGCTTCAGCAATACTTTGTTTAGAACTACGACCTCCCCCATTTCCACTATATTTTCTACTTCTTGGGGCAGTGCCTCAGCTTCCTCGAGCTGTGCAACAAATGTTCCCCTTTGGCTAGCTTGCTCTACTTCAGGGAATTCAAAAGGTCTGTGCCCCCATTTATGGCACCTATAGCACTGGAAATTAGCTCCTCTACCTCGACCATTCCCTCTTCCTTGCTGATATGGCCTGCCACCTCTAGTGTTGTCTCCTTTCTCTGTTGTTCCTGAAGCCTTGGAGTTGCTGCCCTCTTCACTATTACTGGCAGTTCATCCTCTGCCATAGGACTGTCCTCGTCCTCTGCCGGTTCCCCGTCCTCTCCTAGCATTTTTTTTTCTAGTAATATTTTCCTCAACCTTCACAGCACTCTAACAGGCTTCTTCTATATTTCTTGGGGAAAGCATATCGATTTCATCCAGTATTTCCAGTCTTAAACCATTTACATATCATGTTGTCTTCTCCGAAGTGTCATCGGTATAACCAGCTCTCAAGTTCACCTGGTAGAATTCTTTTGTATACTCCCTGACTGTCATCCATTTTTGTCTTAAATTATGCACTTTTCGGTAAAGTGCAACCTAGTAATCCTTAGGCAAAAATCTGCCTTTCAACTTGGCCACCATCCTTGACCACTTCTTTATCGGTAACTTGTTCATCCTCCTTCTCTCTACCTGGACACTATCCCACCACAGGGCTACGTGTCCATTCAATTTGGTTGCAATGAACTTGACTCTTTGGTCCTCATTGACCTGTTCACTTTCAAATTACTTGTCCAACTTGCTTACCCAGTCCAATAGAACTTCTGTGGACAGGATGACATCATAGTTAGGAATCTCTGGTTTGAGCTTGCTATTGGCCAACAGAACCGACCTCAGCAACCTCATCTCCAATCCTTCCTCATCTGATCAATCTGTTGCCACTATGGCTTCTTCCTCACTATCATCTCCTATTTTTGGATGCCTTCTCCTTCCTACCTCCAGTGCCTCTAAATGAGCAGTAAGGATCCTTATTTCTTCCCTCAATCCTTCGTCTGCTGCTCTGCCAGACCTCTCCCACGTCCTTGTCTTCCAACTTCCATATCCTGACTCTTTCAACTTCTTGCTCTAATACCACTTTATGGGTCCAGCCCACCCTTGTCACACTAACCAACATTAATAATATGATTATGAATGAATTTAATTATGGGCAATTGGATTACATATGATGTTGGTTCATTTGACGGTTGATTGCAATGATTTTAAAATTGATTTGTGGTCCACACTTATGATTTGTACATGCGCTCACGAATACTGGACAAGTGTCCACTCCTTGGAATTGTCACCCCTGCTTTGGTATGAGGGTCTCAAACCCTTTCTCCCGATCATTTTGCATGCGAACTGTTAAGGGTTGAGAGCTCTGCAATGTCGTTATGCTGCGCGGTTTTTTTTGTGTAAAGTTATGTTGCTTTGGTACTCTGGCTCGGCTCTTGATCTAGAAACTCGTCGGCTTCTCTGTCTAGTAATGAACCCTTGTTTTGAACCTGGTTATTCCATCGTTGTGTTGTTTCTCTATCTGCATTTAATCTTTCTGTCGAGTTATGAATCTTTAGTTTGCTTGTTGGAAACTGAGATTTCTCTGTGTACAATGTGAATGTCAGTTATTTAACTGGATTGTGCAACTCCTTTTGGTCTTGAATCCTTTTATGCTACTGTTGTTGAGTGCCTGGTTGTATTCCTCTATTTTGTGAACAGGTTGCAGTCACAAGGTCTCGGCTTCAGTTTCTTTCGCAATGTGGAGGTAAGATTTATGTTCTATGCTATCAATCTTTTCTTCTTTTCACACTGTTAAACTAACACAATTGCTCCTTCGTGAGCAGAGTGACCCTACGTGACTGTAATGTTAGCATCCTGTCTCTGCAAGGTAGATTTGAACCTCTGTTTCGTTATTTCCTTTCGGTCCCGCCTTTATCTATCAAGGTATGCTCACAAAATTTGGTTGTTGTCTGTCGTTGTAGGTATGCTCGTCCTGGAGGATTTTTGGTTCCTGCTTCTCAGTGCATTGGCTAGACCCGGGTAGGGTCATTCCCTATTTTTCTTATCACTTGTGCTCTGTTCGTCATAGGCTAGGTTTATAGTGGTTTATTGTATTGATTTTGAGACCACCGACAATAGGTGGTCATAGGCCGCTAGATTTTCACTGTTCTTCTTATAGTTGTTGTAAGGTTTGATTTATGGATAAGGTTTCTAAACCCGTATGTTAGGGTACTCCATCGAACCTTGTAAAATGTTATTGTATGGACTATGTATATAATTTAAACAGAGATTTTTGTGAATGTATGTATTGGAACAAAGATTCTTGTGCTTATGTTGTAAATGAAACAAGAGGGTTTACTCTTCAGGAATACCTATATGAATTGTTTGACTTGTTGTTTAGAAATGCTTGTGTCTTGTCTCTACGTTTGATGCTCAAATTATGTATACTCGTCTAGGATTCCTCTGTGCTTGTTTGATTGATAAATTCAGGGACTATATGCCCTCATTTCTGCAACGTATTCTTTAATTATGTTTGCAAACTCGTTTTGATTTGTAGGCCTACTTGAATCAATGCAAATAGGAACACATATGTGTGTACATGCTTGTGGAATAAAACAAAGAATGGACTTTCACTGTTTCTGGAAATTTAATAGAATGACAGATAGATGGACAGTTACAGGATATTGGAAAAATGTCTGTGTGCTCAAAGATATTTTATTAGTTTTTCACTCTTTCTCCAAGAAGTCAAACCTCTTACACTTGTGTTTTGTTCTTTTTCAACGATTGTATGGAATTATTTTCTCCCAACTGTTGTTGGTTACACATTTTTAGTTCCAAAAACTGTTTATTGTCCTACATTACAATCTTGTAAAAGTTGACATGAAAAATAAAATTAATTACTTGCAATGATTTACCTAATTAATCCCCTACCTTCCTACATACTGTTCTTTACTAAATTAAAACAACATAAACAAAAACAACTACAATGTTCACTTAGCAAATTCTTATTCAGTCCTCTCAGAGACCAAACAGCCTTTCGTCAAGATGACCTGTCAGCTAGATGCTCCCGCATTTAAAATTGGGAAGTCGATCTTGCAATTCTTGAATTTGATCCCTCTTATTCACTTTGTTCTCCACTTAAGAACCCCTTGAAACATATTTTGAGTGAAAGGATGAAAGGAAGTCGTAGAAGGTCACAATTTTCCCTTTGATCAACACTCATATTATTTGATCTATGGATTCATGAACAACAACCTGGGGCTTATTTCAGATGCTTACCACATGTTCTTCGACTATTGTGCTCTACACTTCTTATATTTCTCGGCTCCCTGCAAACAAGTTCAATTATTGATATGGGAGGTTTGGGGTGATTTCTAGGTATGTGAATTCTATTTTCTTGGTATTTATTGGATCTCTCTTAGTTTTTCAATCCATTGAGAGAATTATGACACCCAAGAAATTTCTACAAATTATTTATTGTTTGTTTCAGTTGGAGGACTTGTGGTCAATCTTGTGGGGTCGACATTTTTCCATGAAGTGCATCAGCATGCCCATGGTGGGGTTGTTCCCATTTTCATTCTCATGAAAGTCAGGGACACAACCATTCTCATTCTCATGAAATTCATGGACACAACTGCACTTGCATAATTAATATTGCTCCTTGTAGTGGCATGGAACAAAATAACTTGAAAAGCTGTGAATGACGTAAACAATTTTCATGACAATCATGACCATAGTAATGGTGTTCATAGTTATACTCATATTAGATGCAATAATCATAAGCCATAGTCACAGTGCCAAATGTGGGCAATTGAACCATGAGTAGCATGAACTAATTGTGCCATCACATGAACATGGTAAGCATAGTTCCACTTGTGTGCACATGATCAGCTGATGTGGGGTGAAGATGGGCATAAACATTGTCTAAATTATTCAAAGGAAAAAGATAGTGTTCGACAGACTGAAGAAATAAACTATGCTCATACATCTCACCCGGTTGGAAACACAAGTGAACATCATCAACATTGTGTATTTCCAAAGGATTTATATTCAGTTTTAAACTCAAAGGTAGGAATTTTTGAATAGTCATTTAAAATATTTAACATTTAGAATTTAGAATATATTGAAGGTGTCTTTTGAAAGTGAGAATTTTTAAATCCTCATACATAATATTTATTATTTCAGATTATATTGCAGGCATATCCATTGCTGAGAGATTTGATTGGTTTTTTTTTTTATATAATAGATTTAAATCTTAATATTGCCAAAAAAAAGTCTTTCATTTTTGTTCTTTTAAAAAATTTAGGGTTCAAACAGCGTGATATCATTGCAAGGTTTTTTTGGAAACATAACAAACCTGCAACATATTAACTTCTCCAAGCCCTAACTTTGAGAAAGCTACTAACTAAATTCTTGAATTTGTTCGAAATGTTACCCTGTTTTTGCTCAGTGACCTAATTAGCTTAAAGGAGTTTACACTTTGTTTGCTTCAATTTGAAATTTTTACCTGACTTTTTTGGACAGTCAAAACAATGGACAATGCTGATAATGCATTATACATTAATGATTATGATAGGATGATGGAAGTTGAAGCGTTGCCAACAACATTAATGTCACTAAATTTTTAATAATTGTCAAGATAACAATAGATCTTCGTGTTATCACAAAACTAATCCATTTTGTCTTCACAATTGGTGTTGCTTTGCATGGAAACATAAAAACTAGCAATTTCCTCAACACTCAAATAATTCAATAACGAATGGTATAAATTTTGTGGTCATTTACTTTTCCATCAATCATCTTACTCTTGGGATAACCAAATTTTGGAATGGAAAACTCCTATAAAGAAGTAAGCAATCATTGAAATCCAAAAGATTCTGTGCTTTTCTTGTAACAAGAACATTAGCCTCATTCCTCAAGTAGTGTCGACTAGACTATCGAAAATTTTGCAACCAGAACCATTATGGAATGAGTCGTTGTGCTCTAGGACCTCGACGAAAATTGATCTTTATATAATATTTATTTTATTGCAAATAAAAGCTTTATATTTATTTTATATTTATTTTTTCTAAATAACCATTCCAAATTATCGTTTTCTCGAGTGTACTTTAACACCTTTAAAAACAATTAAAGGTATATTATTATATATTTCATATTTTTATATACCAAATACACTATAAAATATATAACAACTTCATTACCTTCGTAACCTATAATAAACCTAACAACTTGATTACAATCATAACCTATAGCATACCATGGAGACACATTCACATATGAGTATTGCACTAGAGATTCAAATAAACACACTTATAATATTTAATTAAAAAAATTATTATAAATGAGGTTCAATGGCCTCACTCCTATCACATAAACGAAATCACTAGAATTAATCTACTATAATCCGAGGGTCAAAACCAAGGGCTAGCTAGCTTATTAACCCAATGCATATGTTCATTCCAATAAATCATGAATTTTGAGGTAAGCTTAATTAAAATATATAAATGTTGTTTCGATATAAATGGCAAATTTATATATGGTATTGTCCTAAGGGAAAATTATTAAAATAATTTTTGATTTATAAATTATAATTTTTAATTTTGAATTTATTAGTAAATATAAATTATAAAAAATAAAATATATATATAATTATTTAAAATTTAAAATTTAAATAATGTAATTTTTTTTTCTTTTAATTTATTTTTAATTAAATATAAACATACTCAACTCACAGAGTTGAAAAGTCAAATCAATATAACATATGCATATCTTCAAATTTTATACCTTTGTGTTAGGTCTCTATAATACTAATGATTACCCCATTACTATTGTAGTTGTATCCCTTATTAATATTGTTGAGCCCCTATTGTCCCCACATTTTCATTACTGTGCCCCATATAATCCCTGTATTGTTATTTTTGTGGCTTTATATTATTACTGTTAAGTCGCTTGGGTTATATTGTGACTCCATAGACTCCTATATATAGAAAAGAGGTTTTGTCATTTGAATCATCCAAGAATTGTTCATTTGTGTAATGTAAAGGAGGTTGCTTCCTCGAAGAGGCTGAATTCTAAGGCGTTGATCTCTTTTTTCTATCTTTTTGTGAGCTGGTTTCAAAACATTTGGTATAAGAGCTTTGGATTCTAGGGTTTCGCTGCTCCAAATAGGTTATCGTGGCACTTTCGCTATAACTTGTTTTCTACGACGTTTCAGAAGCAAAAAAAAAAAACCACTAGAGACGAAATCACACTGAACCTCGGGTCTGAATTTTAGAGCTTTTAGCACTATATTTGCAGAGATATGATCTGAAGAAGTTGGTCTTTTTGTAGACTCCTGAATTACATTCCAAACAGGTGACCTGGGGAAAATCATCATAACTTTCTCTCTGAGCATAGGATTGAAATTTTGTAAGAAGGTACAGAAAGAGGACGGACTGTAGTTTCTTGTATATATTTTCAATGCCATAGGTTGAAACAGTGACACATGGCACCTCATACAAGTTCCCTCTTTTGGAAAGGTCTATAATCAGGTCATCTTGAGATATTGTGCATAACTCTTTCTTGGAGAATCCAATTTGGATCAGACTGGTGGCATTGGAAAGAGAATGCAGAGGGCTACTACAGGTCGCAATTTCAGAACTGGACAATCTGAAATTATAGAGATACATCAGATTCAATATCAAGCTCCTACAAAGTGAAAAAAGGTGTGTAGCTTTGTTTTTAATTTTTTTTTAAGCTTGGTTTGAAAAATTATTTTGAAGGAATTCAAAGGGCATAGTAAAGCATTATATCGGTAATTGATGCCCCGAGGAAAGAAAATGCAAACACCTAGTAAGCAACCTGAAATCTCTAGCATGACTCATGAAGAAGAGGAAGAAATGCAACATGATATATCAAAATTACGAGACCAAGTGCAACAAGTGTCACTTGCACAAAAAGTAACATAATCTAAGATGAAAGATGTAGAAGCTGAGATGGATGGTTTAAAGAAAGGTGTAGAAGCTAAAATGGATTGTTTAAAGAAAAGTGTAGAAGCTAAGATGGATGGCATGGAAGCTAAGAAGAATGGCATGGATGCTAAAATGGATGGCATGGATGATAAGATGGAAGAATTGAAGATAAATATGAATAAGTTGCTATAAGAAATGGTCACTAATGGTGAAAGGGTAGTAAAGGAAACTCATGATGAGAACAAAAAAATATTAATCATGATTCCATAAACTCTAATGTTGGATCGAAGACCCACCATATTCCAAAAATGGATATGAAGAAGTTTGATGGCAAGGATCCTGCAACACAGGTATTATAGATAGAGAAATTTTTCGATCTCAATAATGTGCAAAACACACAAAAGGTACGTATTGCAACTTTATATTTGGAACCAAATCAGTTTGTATGATATCAATGGCTTTGCTTTCATAAACAAATTATCACTTAGGCAATTTTTATGGAAAAATTGACAGCACATTATGAGGATACAAAAAGCAACACTTTTTTAGCCAATTGATAAGTCTCAAATAAAAGGGTTCAATAATGGAGCATATTGAGGAGTTCCAAAAATTGAACATAAGGTTAAAAAATATTCTAGAGGAGCATAGGATTGATGTGTTCATAGGGACTTTAAAGGATAATATCCAACATGATGTTCGCCTTTGGGAACCTGATTCATTAGAAAATGTATTCAGGTTAGCAAGAAAAATGGAAAGAAAAATTATGGTAACTAGGAAGCATACCAGTGACAACTATAAAGATGGAAGTGTTGTTACCCCTAGCCTTCCACAACCTATAAGGTTGACACCACAACAATTGGAAGAAAAAAGAGCGAAAGGGCCTTGTTATAGTTGTGATAGCAAATACACTAAAGGTCATATGTGTGCCGAGAAGAAATTATTCTACATAGATTGTGAAGAGGAAGAAGAAAATGAGAAAGAAAGGTCAAAGGAAGAGGATATACTCCAGGAACAAAGCTTAGATAAAGAAGAAATTAATTTGACCATATCTTGTAATGCATTGGCTGAAATTACCACTTTTCAAACCATTAAGAGAGAAGAAAAAATAAAGAAGAAAAAGGTAATAGTCCTAATTGATTCAAGAAGTACCCACAATTTTATTCATTGTAAAGTAGCAAAAGAATTGAATTGCTTCCTACATCCAGCACCAGAGTGTCAAGTGATGATTGCAAATGGAGGAACCATAAATTGCTCTGTAAAGTGCCATAGTATCGAGCTATATATGGGAAAATATGTATTGACTAGCCCAATGCTTTCCATTCCAATGGGAGGTGTTGATGTTGTACTAGGAGTCCAATGGCTACAATCCTTGGGTACATAAGCTTTTAATTTTCAAGAACTTTTCATGAAATTTTCTGCTGAAGGAAAGGAAGTTGAATTAAGGGGTATCGCAGGGAAACCAGGAAAGATAATCAGTTCTAATGGTATGACAAAGCTTCTAAAAAAGGAACAAAGAGGTGTAATTGCTCAATTATGTTCGCTAGATGTTTCCACATCAGAATCATCTATTTCTCTCGATCTCCAAAAAGTATTGGAACAATCATTCCAAGGTATTTGAGACTCCCAGGTCTCCCACCTATTCGTGATCATGATCATGCTATTCATCTGATTCCAGGAAGTGTTCCTCCCAACATCAGGCCGTAAAGATATCCCTATTCCCAAAAGAATGAAATTGAACGTATGGTTGCAAAAATGCTAGAGACTGGTATAATTCAATGTCGTCAAAGTTCTTTCTCTGCTCCAGTAGTATTGGTGCACAAGAAGGATGGATCATGGTGCATGTGTCCGGATTATAGGGAGCTCAACAAGCTCACTATTAAAGATAAGTTTCCCATTCCTGTCATTGATGAATTACTAG